>JAUTXW010004898.1:0-182500 GCA_030620095.1 Kuschelorhynchus macadamiae | reverse complement strand
CAACTTTCAAGTTTTCAATTGTATGACTCGAATATTAATACCGAAAATCACAAATGTATTAATATACGAACTTAAATTTTATCTTGCATTTAATATTTTTTGTTGCTTATCTTGTCAGATGGTCCTTTCTGCTGATTTTGACCCGTGCTATACCTGAAAAGGTGCTGTACCTGACGAGTAAGTAAATGAATAAAAATACAAACATTTACTCTTAGAAACTTCATTTCTAAAATTTTAAATTACTTAATCCCCAAATTCAAATATATTTCAATAGTTTAGTAACAAGCATTATAAGTCTGTCTACAAATAGATTTTTAAAAAAAAAAAAGAACTGTTTACACTTCTTTACCCATAACCTAACCACAATTATATTACGTATATATACTCATCCTAACTATCATAACTTAAAACCATTAGTTAAATAATATTTTCTTCCTGAATATGGCAAAAGCCGAATGCGTTCTGCTATATTTTAATCAAAGATTTTGCAAGAAATACAGTCTTTAATTCCTCAAATTTAGTATTATCATTAAGATTCGTTTTTATGAATAATTTAGTCCTCATTCAAAAGTTTACATTAATTTTACAGAATATATGTTAACTAATTTTAATGTTACTAGAAATTGTAAGTCTATGAAGAATACGAAATTATATTGTTTTAGGAAAAAGATAGCTTTTTAAACAAATTAACAGAACAAAGAGAACAGGCCAACAACTCCAAAGTATTATCTGGTACGTCAATCCCAAATTCCACTTTTAAAAGGATACATTCAGATAACAAAAAGAAAAACTCCTCAAATCTCTCGCAGATATCTATGACCGTAGGCAAAGAATATAATGCCCAAGAAAGGAAGGTATGATCTAGCACATTAACATATTTCCCTATTAAGAAACTGTCGCTATAGTGAAAAATATACCGGGTGGTCCTTTGAAGGTGTTACAAAGCGATATTGAGAAAACGGTTGATTGAAAATAAATAAAATTTCTAGGGATGCAATGTGTTGTTGGGGGACATTTTTTGACGGACAAAGTAATGTTTTAACCCTTTCCACTGTTTAGGGGTGGGGGGTAACTTTTAAATGTTAAATGGAAAGGTGCAGTTTTTTTTCCAGATTCGTAATCTCCAGAAAAAACTACGTTACAGTCAATGAATAATTTCGTGTCAATGTCAATGTCACTACGCTAAATTCAACAAAATTAAAAAGAGAATCAACAGAAGAAAAAACTGATATTAGGTACATGATTTTATTTAATCAGATGTTCAAAATGACGGCCATTTTGTTCTAAACATTTATTAACTCTCTTTCGAAAAGAATTCCGCACTCTAAATAACATATCTGGGGTGCTTTCACGAACTACACGCGTAATCCTTTCTCTCATGCCTTCGGCTTTAGTTGGAGCAGTCACCATGACTTTTTCTTTGACAAAACCCCACAAGAAAAAATCAAGGGGGGTTAAGTCTGGCGATCTTGCAGGCCAATTTACTGGTCCTCCACGTCCAATTCATCTGCTAGGGTAGGTGTCACTCAATATAGCTCGTGCGTCTCGACAGCAATGTGGTGGTGCGCCGTCTTGTTGGAACCAAATTGCTTCACGTTGTTGCTCTGGAATATTTGGCAACAATCTTTGCCATGTCATTTTGAAGGAAATCGCAGTATCGCTGTCCATTAAGATTACCATCGAAAAAATGAGGTCCAATAACAACATCGCCAAATATCCCACATCAAGTATTTATCGACCAAGGGTGTTGATTAGCGACTGTTCGCATCCAGTGTGGATTTCTTCAGCCCAATAATATATATTGTGACGATTGACTTGACCATGGTTAGTGAATGTTGCTTCGTCAGAAAATATTATGTTTTCCAGTGAGTTGTTTTCATTGATCCATAGTTGAAACCACCGACAAAATTGCACCCGTCTCTCGAAGTCCTGTCCATACAATTCTTGATGTAAGGTGATATGGTAAGGATAAAATTTAAAATTGTGCAAAATCATGAGAACGGATGTTTTACACATCCCGGCGTCTTTGGATAATTCTCGGGAAGCAATATGAGAGTTGAGAGCTACTGTTCCCAAAACTCCTACCGCCCTGTCGTCGTTCATTTTGGTTTTCAACCTGCTGCGTTTTCTAGATGAGATTTGGCCGGTCTGGCGATTCCTGGTCTCTAATCGTTTGAACGCCATGTGAGATTTTGGTGGTAAGTGGAGAAATCTTACCGCCCAAAGTTCAGAAGCATTGCAATAATTTTTTCTACATTCTTCGAGAATTAATAACATGTCAACTTGGCAATCGAATTCATTCATTTTAAGGATAGGTAGTTAAAATCTCAACTAAGATTATTAAAGACGAACAGAAATAACACAACTAAATAATAAACGAACAGAACTTAAAAAAAAAACAATAAACGAACACAATGAACACTTATTTTAACAAGACGCTTAAACTAAAGACTTTAAACTCGAAGATAATTTAAGAAAATTACTGGCAATATCCTAACATGTCAAGTCGTTCGTTGTCATAATAACTGCAATAGTGGCGGCTGGTGAATCATCGCTGCAGTGCCGCAGAGCTCCCAAAAAAAATCAGGAAAAAAAAATTAACTACATATCCTAACCAAAATACCGTATTTTTTACCCCGTTGACATGGTAATTCTCCGAGGATGTAGAAAAAACAACGACAATGCTTCTGAACAAAATGGTTGTCATTTCGAACACCTGTTATAATAAAATCATGCACCTAATATCAGTTTTTTCTACTGTTGAATTTCATTTTAATTTTTGACATTACATTATTCATTGATTATAACGTAGTTTTTTCTGGAGATTACGAATCTGGAAAGAAAACTGCACTTTTCCATTTAACATTTAAAAGTTACCCACCCCAAAAAAGTAGTGACGGCTCCAACTACAGCCAAAGACATGAGGGAGAGGATTACGCGTGCAGTTCGTGAAATCACCCCAGATATATTATTCAGAGTGCGGAATTCTTTTCGAAAGAGAGTTGATAAATATTTAGAACAAAATGGCCGTCATTTTGAACATCTGATAAAATAAAATCATGTACCTAATATCAGTTTTTGTTCTGGTGATTTTCTTTTTAATTTTGTTGAATTTGGCGTAGTGACATTGACATTGCCACGAATTATTCATTGATTTTAACGTAGTTTTTTCTGGAGATTACGAATCTGGAAAAAAAACTGCACCTTTCCATTTAACATTTAAAAGTTACCCCCCACCCCTAAACAGTGGAAAGGGTTAAAGCATTACTTAGTCCGTCAAAAAATGTCCCCTAACGACCCATTGCATCCCTAGAAATTTCATTTATTTTCAATCAGCCATTTTCTCAATATCGCTTTGTAACACTTTAAAAGGACCACCCGGTATACGTACGCTTTATTCTTTTTTATTTATTATCTTTATTCTTAAATAAATAAAAATTTTTGAACACATGTTGTCTTGTTTCATTTCCTTTTGAGTCAGTTGTATTGAGTGTCTCAGAAGAAATAATTAATTCTAAATACGGTTGCCTAGAGACTCACTGGCGTTTGTAATGCTTTGTGATGGTTCAAATAATAATACAACTTCCGTTGCACGTCTTCAATTCAATGAAATGCATTGCCAATGTATTTTGAAGAAAACTAGCAATTTTCTTCAATTTCTTTCAATTTAAGCAATTAATTTGATTAAATAAAATTAACACCCTAAATCACACAGACATTTGTGGTTACCAAAAGAACATCTGAAATCTTCGCCGGACTTGATACTCGATTACCATAGAGCAGCATAAGCTCATAACCCCAAACTGTAAAAGTGGGAAAAGATTAACGCAGCAAAAACTATAAAAGTGAAAAAAAAATTGTTTTTTGGGTTGATCTTTACAGGTGGCTTTATATTGGCTCCGTGGTAAGAGTATCAAGACCGGTGAAGATATCGAATGTTCTCTTGGAAATTACAAATGTCGGCTTTGCTCTCGTTGATTGCTCTGGTGTGATTTGGATTATTTGGTTAAGTTGATCGATAGCTGTACTCGTCTTTCAACTTTTTTGACTGTACTGATAAAAGCATTGAGCCAAAACACGTGTCTATAATTGATCTAATTTCATTGTGCTTTAGCGGTCATCCCGAAAAAAGTTATTTTTGTATTTTTATCGTTCTTGCTGCATTAATATTTTCCTACTTTTAATTTAATTACACTTGGGGTTTGAGTTTTGCTACAGGTGGCTCTGTGCAGTTCTGATGTAATAGAATATTAAGTTCCCTTTAAAATACTTTAGGGCTAAACACATCAAGAGTAATTAAATCTAAAGTAGTAAGAATAACGCGGCAAGAACTATAAAAGCGTTTTTTTTTTCTGATGACCGCTATAGTACAACAAAACCATAGACACGTGGTTCTGACTTAAGGTCTTCATCAGTACAGTCAACTTGTTGAGAGACGAGCACAACTAGTTCGAAACTTAACACACTGATCCACACTAGAATCTGCAACAATCAAGTTCGACGAAGATTTCGAATATTCACTTTGGAACCACAAAGGTCGATTTTGCTCCTGTTGGTGACTCTAAAGTGGTTTTCGTGTTAAGTTTAGCGCTAGATGAAGACATTTGTTAACTATTTGACTATACTGATAAAGACCTTAAGTCGGAAACACATATTTTCATTGTGTCTAACGGACATCCTTTCAAAAAAAATATTTTTTTACTTAATAAAGGCTTGAGTCAGAACACGTGTCTACAGTTGGCCAAATTCCATTGTGCGTTAAGCGAGATTAAAGCAATTTTGAGATGATTGTGAAAGTTCAATATAATGAGCTCAATAAATATAAATATATATATACAAATATATCATATATATATATATATATATATATATATATATATATATATATATATATATACATATATTTGGCCGAAGGTTATATCTAAACGGTCGTGGGTCATTGGTTATATTTTCGGGACGTTGTTGTTGGACTAATGCCGCTTGATTTTCTGTGGTTTTTGGTTTATACATGATTATTTCCATACTGCTGGTAACTTTAATGATTCGTTCCTTTTATTTAGATCACCTTGTTTTACTATATCTATGGCTTCTCGGATTATTCTGGTCCTATAGTGCTCTATATTGGCAATTTCCTTACGCCCTTCGATGTTTATTCTGTGGCCGGAAAAATTCCAACAACCATTCCTATATTTAAAAAAAAATGTAAATAAGGCAGAGGTTGTTTCTTTATTTCTGATGCTGAGTTTATGTTTTTCTACTCTTGCTGATATTCGTCTGTTTGTTTGCCCAACATACAACTTTTCACAGTCCTGGCACGGGATGCTATATACTTCGTGGTTTTCCTATTATATTTTATCTTTTGTATTTCCAAGTAGTTTACATATGGTTGTTTTTGGCTTATGAATTGTTTGTATATTGTGTTTTCTAAGAATCCTGCCACGGTCTGTGGTATCTTTTACATATGGTAGGACTACTTTTTGTCTTCTGGGATCATAATCTTTGCTGTTTGTTCGGGAACCTTGTTTATTAATGGCTTTATCTATGGCATGCTTTGTGTAACCGTTTTTGTTTAAAACACTAGATATTATATTAAGTTCATCATGTCTCGTTTATGTATTAGTTAATCGCACGGATCTAGATATGAGGGTATTAGCCACGGCTTGAATTTGTGCTGAATGATGGTGTGATCCAGCATTCAAATATCTGTCATTATGTGTTGGTTTTCTATAAACAGTGTATCCAATGTGTCCATTGTTCAGTTTTGTAAGCAGAACATCTAAAAATGGGAGTTTGTTGTTTTCCTCTAACTCTAGCGTAAATTGTATTTTGCGATGTATTGAATTTACGTGACTTAGAAAGTTGTCAAGTTCTGCCTACGGTATTGCCATATGATAAATATGTCATCCACGTAACGGGGCCAAATTTTGGGCTTCAGATTTGCTTTCTCAAGAGCTTCTTTCTCGAAGTATATCATAAATAGATTGGCCACCACTGGTGATAGTGAGGATCCCATTGGAGCTCCGTCTATTTGTTTGTACATTTGCCCGTTAAATGAGAAATAAGTATTTTTAACACAATGCTCAATACAACTGTCAGAGCATTGTCTTAAAAATACTTATTTCTCATTTAACGGCAAATGTACAAACAAATAGACGGAGCTGGGGCGTAAATACAACGACTTAACATCTAGGCTTGCTATGATGTCATCATACGTCTCGTATAATTCGGGTAAAATGCTCTGAATTTTTTACATATGAGGCAGCTTTTTCCACAGTCGGTTGCATAATATCCGGGAGGTATTTTTCTAGTTTTTATAAAGGCGAATTAGCAGTACTAACAACAAGTCTGATGGGCACCCACGGTTTGTGTATTTTTGGTGAACCGTAGAATTTAAAGTATCTGCTGGACTTTTCTCGTGGTATGATTTTTTTGTTTTATTTCTATGTCTATTGGTGAACTTTTTCTCTTATTTTCTGTTGTTTTTTTTTAGGTACGTGGTAGGGTCTCTTAAAACAGGCTTATAAGAATCGTCTTGTAGGATGTCCTGCATTTTTTGCATGTAGTCTTGGGTATTCATAATTACAGTTGCATTTCCCTTGTCTGCTGGAAGAATTGTGATGTCTTTATTTCTGCAAAGGTTTGTTAGGGCCCTCTTTATTCATAAGCCACAAACAACCATAGATAAACTACTTGGAATTCCAAAAGATAAAAAAAAAATTGGAGAACCACGGAGTATATAGCATCCCGTACCAGGAGTGTGAAAAGTTGTATGTTGGGCAAACAAACAGACGGATATCAGCAAGAGTAAAAGAACATAAACTCAGCATCAGACATAAACAAACAACCCCTGCCTTATTTTTGCATCATCAGGAATCAGGCCACAAATTAAACTTCGAAGGGTGTAAGGAGATTGCCAATATAGAGCACTATAGAACCAGAATAATCCGAGAAGCCATAGAAATAGAAAAACAAGGTGATTTAGATTTAGATAGAAATCAATCATATATAAACCAAAAACCACAGAAAATCAAGCGGCATTATTCCAACAACAACGTCCCGAAAATAAAAACACAGACGCATGACCGTTTAGATCTAACCTTCGGCCGAGGGTGGGGGTATAAAAGTCTTCAATCGGACGCGAAACAGAAAGCTTCGAAAATGCCAAATGCGATTTTGGCGAAACGTCACCAAAATTGTTCTTTTCAGAATGGAGTGATGAACGGATGTACACCCGGAATGAAAATTCATAATATTTTTCCATACGTGCAGGACTACGAATAAACACTATACACCTCTACGAGGAGGAGACTTTCAAGGCAATGAGGATGTATGAGAAAATCATCAATCAAAATCTTTTATGCGATTTGGCCTTCCTAATCAAGTCTCGTGATAACAATTTACTTCCTACTTTTAGATGGTTGTCCTACCATACTAAAACGAGAAAAACTAATAACATCCTCCAAAATGCTAGTAAAGCTTTATTAAGGGAAATAATAACTAGCCGAGGTAGAGAAAGAACTTTTAAAATTACACCTTAAATTAAGTAACTCCATTCATCCTTTATTGTGGAACCGTATATAAACTTTGTCTTTTAGCGGACAGAATCAAACAAAAGCATTAAGACTGATAAACTTTCAAAGAAATATGACAATCTACTAAAGAAGTCAAGTCAATCACAAATGTGGTTACTAGACGCCAATAGAGTGGTTCACAATATATCGGGCTACAATCTCTCTGAAAATGTAAAATTTTTACTAAGTAAGAGTTTTAATTTTGCAGTAACCCCTAATGAAATCTCTAAATAAGAAATAATAGAGTTGAAGCTGCTCTTGACTCTTTTGAAGAAACGAAAACAGGGGGAATTCGACAGGAAGTGGCAAGAATTCTAAGGTCAAGCAAGTCACCGGAACCAAATTTAAACGCTTCTGAACAGAGGGCCCTAACAAACCTTCGCAGAAATAAAGATATCACAATTCTTCCAGCAGACAAGGGAAATGCAACTGTAATTATGAATACCCAAGACTACATGCAAAAAATGCAGGACATCCTAAAAGACAATTGTTATAAGCCTGTTTCAAGAGACCCTAAGACGTACCTAGAAAAAACAACAAAAAATAAGATAAATAGTTCACGAATAGACATAGAAATACAACAAAAAATCATATCACGAGAAAAGTCCAGCAGATGCCCCAAACTCTACAGTTTACCAAAAATACACAAACCTGGGGTGCCCATCAAACCTATTGTTAATGCTGTTAATTCACATAAACTAGAAAAATACCTTGCGGATATTATGCAACCGACTTGGGAAAAGCTGACTCATGTAAAAAATTCAGAGCATTTTACCCGAACTATACGAGACGACATCATAGCAAGCCTAGATGTTAAATTGTTGTATCCTAGCATTATCATCGACGAAGCGTTGGACAAGATTGCTATGAACGAGGATTTCCGCCCATATAATACAACTATCAGAGCATTGTTTTAAAAATACTTATTTCTCATTTAACGGGAAATGTACAACCAAATAGACGGAGCTTCAATCGGATCCTCACTATCACTAGTGGTGGCTAATCTATGTATGGTATACTTCGAGAAAGAAGCTCTTGAGAAAGAGCAAAAATTTGGCTCCGTTACGTGGATGACATATTTACTATATGGCAATACGGTAACGCAAAACTTGACAACTTTCTTATTCACGTAAATTCAATACATCCTAAAATACAATTTACGGTAGAGTTAGAGGAAAACAACAAACTCCCATTTTTAGATGTTCTGCTTTCAAACGGGACAATGAACACATTGATTACTCTATTTATAGAAAACCAACACATAATGACAGATGTTTGAATGCTGGATCACACCACCATCCAGCACAAATTCAAGCCGTCGCCAATACCCTCATATCTAGATCCGTGCGAATAACTAATTCACAAACGATATATGATGAACTTAATTTAATGTCTAGTGCTTTAAAGAAAAACGGTTACACAAAGCATGGTAAAGCTATTAATAAACGGGGTTCCGGAACAAACAGCAAAGATTATGGACCTGGAAGACAACAAGTAGTCCTACCATATATAAAAGGTACCACAGACCGTATTGGCAGGATTCTTAGAAAACACAATATACAAACAATTCATAAGCCACAAACAACACAGGTAAACTTGGAAATCCAAAAGATAAAATAAAATTGGAAAACCACGGAGTATATAGCATCCCGTGCCAGAACTGTGAAAAGTTGTATGTTGGGCAAACAAACAGACGAATATCAGCAAGAGTAGAGGAACATAAACTCAGCATCAGAAATAAACGAACTACCTCTGCCTTATCGTTGCATCATCAGGAAACAGGCCACAAAATAAACTCCGAAGGGTGTAAGGAGATTGCCAATATAGAGCACTATAAGACCAGAATAATCCGACAAGACATAGAAATAGAAAAATAAGGTGATTTAAATAAAAGGGACGAATCATTAAAGTTACCGGCAGTATGGAAATCAATCATATATAAACCAAATCCACAGAAAATCAAGCGGCGTTAGTCCAATAACAACGTCCCGAAAATATAAACAATTTTTAAATGTGTTAAGATTATTTGTTGCGTATAGATTGACAAACAAAAATCTTTTTTGGCTTTTTCGCAACTGAATAAAACTTTAAATTAATTGAAGCAAATATTTAATATAATTACATACCTCAACATGTAGACTAGTCTGTCTACGGAATGTTTCGATACATAACATAAACAATATTATTTAAGCAAACATAAGAAATTATATCATTTACCTTAAGTTTTTATAGACACATAGTAATTGTACAAATACTTTCATCCTATCGGGACTCATCAGTGCGTCGATCGTAAGAGAAAAACATTAAATAATAGAAAAGAATTGATTTCAAAATTTTGTTAAATTGTTGTATTTAACTTAAGGTAAATGATATAATTTCTTATGTTTGCTTAAATAATATTGTTTATATTATGTATCGAAACATTCCGTAGACAGACTAGACTACATGTTGAGGTATGTAATTATACTAAATATTTGCTTCAATTAATTTAAAGTTAAATATTTTTATTCAGTTGCGAAAAAGCCAAAAAAGATTTTTGTTTGTCAATCTATGCGCAACAAATAATCTTAACACATTTAAAAATAACATTATAGATGGCTGCAAACTATAATTTTTTTCATATCTAGGTTACATGTCAAACAAACTGACACATTTTAAAATTTTGAAATCAATTCTTTTCTATTATTTAATGTTTTTCTCTTACGATCGGCGCACTTATGAGTCCCGATAGGATGAAAGTATTTGTACAATTACTATGTGTCTATAAAAACTTAAGGTAAATGATATAATTTTTATATGTTTGCTTAAATAATATTGTTTATATTATGTATCGAAACATTCCGTAGACAGACTAGTCTACATGTTGAGGTATGTAATTATATTAAATATTTGCTTCAATTAATTTAAAGTTAAATATTTTTATTCAAAATAATATAAACAATGACGCACGACCATTCTGATATAACCTTCGGCCGAGGAAGCTCCGCTGTCACTAACACTTTCAGTCTTCAATCGGACGCGAAACAAAAAGCTTTGAAAATGCCAAATGTGATTTTGGCGAAACGTCAGCAAAATTGTTCTTTTCAGAATATAACTTTCAAAGGCAGATAATCCACGATCTCCTGATTCTTTAGTTTATTCTAAGTACTTCAAAATTATGTTTTTTAGTATTAGTATCACTAATAAAAATGGCCCCTAAAAATTGTATAGTATTTTTCAATATTTTAAGTTCTATTGCATAATATAATTTTAATTTTACAATATCTTTATTTGAGATTATTGAGTTACATGTCTATTATTTTGTCAATACTATTAAAACCTCTTTTAAACTTTAAAATGCACTTGGTTTATATTTATAAAAAGTTTTATTTGTTTTTGCCCCCTTCCGCCCTCTGGACAAAATTCTGCGTGCTTATTTATTGCAAAAAAATGAAAAATAAAAGACCCCGTAACTGGATCCCAACTTTGCCATCTCGCAGTAGAGTTCGAATTCACCGAGGAATATGAGAAAATTCTGATCAAAACCAAAAAAGGAACAGTAGAAAAACAAAAATATAGCAAAATAGACAACTTATAAAAGAATCGCAAACAATTTGGAACCAATTTATACGGCTAATTGACAGTTTCTTGGTTATTTCTGATTGGTTTAAAATTATTCTTTAAGGTAAATTTCATTCAAGAATTTAAAATATATTGGTATTATTTTCTTGAATTTGTTGGTATTTGTTATTGGTACCTCAAATACAATATTTACTTCAAATACTTGTAAAAATATTTGAAACACAAACAATTCGTAATTGGGTACTTGTACTTCAAATACTTTTTGTCAGTACTTGTGACAACTTTGCCACCGATAGACCAAACACCTTAATTACGAAAAAAATATAATGATAAAGCAATACGTCATCTCGTTTAGCAAAAAAAAAAAAGTATTTTCATATTTCATCGTGGTTTCAATTTAAAGAGCTTGTTAAGGCGATTCTAAATATATAAATATATACAATTATAGTAAGTCCCAAATATATATTTAATGAAACAAATAAGCTTGTAGTAAATTTTCATTTAGAAAAACGTATTTTTCCAACTCCATCATAATGGGATAAAATTAATACCTAAATCATTTAAGACTATTTTAAATATATGCATATTTATTATACAGTGGTATTTTCTTTTACTATCCAAAGTGTGGAGTTGTTGAACTAGAACATTAAACACTATTGATAAATTAGGAATTAAAAAACTAAATCTAAAATAATTTAATAATAGGATGTTGAAAATGTTGTCTTACAGCTTGACAGTAACCTAAATAGCCAATTTTTCCCGAATAGTGTTTTGGAGCCCTTACATGGGTATTCCTTCTATTTCAGCTCTAATCCTTTCCATTAGAACTTTAAATTTCTCGGGCTTCGTTTGTACACGGTCGTTTTTAGGTGACCCCCAAAGGAAAAGTCAAGCGGATTTAAATCCGGTGACCTTGGAGGCCACTTAACAATCCCCCTTCGCCCAATCCAGCGTCCCGGAAACCTCATCATGTTGGAACCATACGTGGCCAAAACCATTAGGAAAATATCGTTTAATGCTGGAATAGTTTGGTTTTCCAACAACTGTTGATAATTCATATTCATATTTCCTTGAATTAAAAAGGGTCCAATAAAGCGGCTACCTAATATGCCAGCCCACACCTTGACTTTTTCGGGAAATTGCGTTTGACCTCCATCATCCAATGTGGATTGTTTGCAGACTAACAACGACAATTATGCCGATTTACAAAACCGTTTAAGCAGAATGTGGCCTCATCTGAAAACAGAAATTCTGCTGGTAAAATTTTGGTACGCACTGCTCATTTTCATAATTCTATTCGAAAATTCTATTCTCCTATCTGGATCGTTTTCAGATAACCCTTGAAGAAGATGTATTTTGTAGGGCCTGTACTTGTTTTGTTGCAAAATTCTCATTATAGAAGTTGGTAGACGTAACCTGCCTTCTTGCTTCAAGTTTCTTCAATATCTTGGCAACAGCAACTTTACAATAATTGGTGGCCTATCAGGATACTCTTCATTAAAAAATGTGCACATTTCCATATGAACGTCTTCTATCGAAGGACGTGATACAGAGATTGCAAATCTTTAGACTGCATTATAAAAGAAGGAGAAGTATTGTGTGTACAGTGTACAGAATTGTTACCTGCATGGTTACAACCTGCCAGAAATAAAACTGAGCTATTGTTGTAGCATTAGTTGTAACAATAATCATTTAGTTCACTTAGAAGTATACTAAAATAAAATGAGCATTAGTTTATATTGTCACTACAAATAAACAAGTACAAGTAAATAGCATCAGTTATTCGTTGTTGACAATAATGTAAATGATTTTAAAGACATTACCTCACTGTAGGGACAAATGGAAATATTGTCAAAGAAAATGGCTTCAACCCATATGCGTATCCTGGGGGAGGGCTGCCTAAAGGCTAGTGTAAAGTATGTTTTTACGACTCTATTTTATATATTACTTTCTACGTATTATTTTTTGCTTATTTATTATCTATGTAATTAAGAAAACATAATTCGACAATTTGCGAATCGTTTGCGACAAATACTGTAATTCTGACATTTCCAAATTAGACTCACTAACCTTACAATATATACCGATTTCCCTGGAAGTTTACGGTTTTTCATTGCATTTTTTTGCGCTAGACAGCCTCCCCCAAACCAAAATCTTGGATACGGCAATGCTTTCACCAAAACAAATGAGGTCATGCATGCAATTTTTTCAGTAGGTATAGCTGAAAATTTTGTTTTGCCTCTATGAATAAAGGAACTCATTAGAGTAAAACAGTATGAGGCAGATACAGCATAGTTTCCAATAAATCACCTGAATAAATCACTATTATACAAACACAATTTTTTTTTTCATTAAATACATAGGTCTGGGCTGGCATTTTAGGTAATCGCATTATTGGACCCTTTTCCATTCAATGAAATATGAATGGGATACTTTATCTACAGCTTTTGCAAAACCATATTATTCCAGCATTAAACAATATCTTTCCTAATTGTTTTGGCCACGTATGGATCCACCATGACGGTCCACCGCCGCATTTCGGAGTTGCTGTGAGAAATTATTTAAACACGACGCACGTGTCCGGGACGCCAGATTGGACGAAGTGGGATTGTTGAGTGGCCTCCAAGGTCAGCGGACTTAAATTCACTTGTCTTTTTCCTTTGGAGTCACCTAAAACGACCGTGTATAAAACGAAGCCCGAGAACCTTGAATATCTATGAATACCCCCGGAATGGCTGTGACAGAACAACATTTTCAGTATCTTATTAATCATTAAATTATTCAATTATTTTAGTTTTTAATTCCCAATTTGTCAATGTATTTTTAAAAACATTTAATAAATTTAACGTTTAACGGATCCAGATAAAAGTTTGCAGTTTTGGAGTTATACTAAGGAAAACACGAGGAATAAATCATGCTTAAAAAAAACATATCATATGATTTGAGAAAGAAAAGTTAGGTTAGTTTGCCGAAATACTGAGAATCTGACAACATTGTGGTATGCACCAAAGGGTGGGGGGAATTCGGTTATACCTAATCACAACATATGGTTCAGATCGGTTGAGTATATATATATATATATATATATATATATATATATATATATATATATATATATATATTATACATATATATATATATATATATATATATATATATATATATATGCCGAGAAACGTATAGCTTTAATCTTGTCCTCATTTTATTTGTTATAAATTCTTATTATTTAAGGAATCTAAAAAACAAATAACATGACTAGTTACAAGACTTGTAACAAGTGAAATATAAATTAAAAAGTGTCAGTTGTCAAAGATCTAAATATAGCCTAAATTTTCTTAAATGAAGCACACCGTAAAATTTATTTTCAATATATGAGTATTTTTTCATTATTCTAAATGTATTATTGTTTCTACCTTTACCTTTAAAAATAAACGGGAAAAATAAAGAAAAACTGTGCTCTACGATGAAGTTCTCCATTTCTTATTTAGAATCAAGAAAAGGAGACTTTCAATTGATCAATTAAAAATAATATGTACAGGGTGTCTCATTAGAAGCAACGCAAGTTATATATTTAGATAACACATAAACAATGTTTTTATTACTGATTTTAGACCGAAAACTAATTCTTCATAAAAAGGTTTGTTTATTTTAAATATATTTTCGATTTTCGAACAAAAATGTCATTCTATATACAGGGTGCGAAACAAATACTAAAACAGCAAAGCAAAAAGAAATTTAAAATAGATCTAATTTTTGACAAAAGTAGTAGTGAATTTGTAAAAAAAAAACGCTTTGTGTGCAGTTTTCGACAAATTGATCGTTAAATTGCATTCTATAGCCAAAAAAGCTTCATGCCCGTATACATTAAAATGTTGAATCATATTTTCAAAAATAAAATATCTATTCATTTTAAACGTCTAATAGAAATGTTCTGACTATTTAATTTATTTGTTCTATTAATAAAAAAGCTATTGCTAATTTTAACAGCTAATTTTAACATTTAAAAAATATAACGAAAAATATATGTACTAATAATATATATATACCAGTCGGTCTCTCGCTAATCAACGGTCCTTTTTTTTAAATGTAACTTGCAAGATATATAAATTGGATAGAGCTACAATTTAAAATTATTTGGAGCTATACAGGGTGCGTCAAAACTACGTGACAACAATTATTTTTATGCATATTTGAATTCTCTATTAAAGCTAGGTTAAATTTATTAAAGGTTACCTCTAGGTAACTTAAAGGGTTTTCGAAATATTTTATTTCTTTGAACATCGATTTTCTTTTAAAAATTAAATAGCACCGTAAATAACCGACGTAACCCAATAAACAATAAAATTTGGACTTAAGAGGCTTTCGTCTATTGGTATTAAGGTCTTCTGTCGATCAACATTATAGGCATTGTTTGAAAATCAATGGTAAACCGTGAAACCGTCATTTATTAATTACTTAGTGTAACGCAAAATTTAATTTTCTAATCTATTAACCTGTAATAGGTTTGTCTTAAGCTAACTCTTGTAGTTTTCTAACAAATAGAGCTTTTCTACATTTCAGATAAAGTCACGTTGCGGTATCAAGGTATTTCACACTTTTGGTATTAAGTATACAGAATATTGAAAAACCCTGTTTAATGCAAAAGTACAAAAAGTTGGTATATGTAAACCTAGTACACTTTAATGGATAATGAAATTTTATCTTATATGAAGTTATAATATATAGGATGTGTCTATTAGTCACGTTGCGGTATCAATGTATTTTCAACTCTTGGTATTAAGTATACAGAATATTGAAAAGCCCTGTTTAATGCAAAAGTACAAAAGATAGGTATAGGTAAACCTTATACAGTTTAATAAATAATTACATTTTATATTATACGAAGGTATTATATACAGAATTTGTTTATTAATAATAAATCATACAACCAAGAATGTATCACGACACTTATTAAGAACAACGTACATTACTAAAAAAACTAACATTTAGATATAGAGAACTCTAATACAGTTCGATTTGGAATTAACTAATCTTTCTCCTGATGCGAAAATATACAGGGGGTTGTATTTAAAATATTCTCAATCTTTCTCTCTCATACCTTTTAAGAAGTCATTTAATCTAACCCCATTGGCAACGTGTACCTTGGTACAAGTTTATTCGTGCCAGTTTGGCACCTCTTCCACCCGAACTTGACAACAGTTGAAACTACTTTTAAATTTCGGGTTATACGGTTTTAAAAAAATCCGCGCGACCGCCACAGGTGCTGGTAGCGGCTAAAAATAGGTTTAGTTCCAAGAAAAATCCTTTCCCTTTACCATCAGAGAAAGCCTGAAAATGTGACTACCACCTCTCGGCGCAAACTATATTATCAGGACAGAATATTCTATGAGAACTTTCCTCCACTCTCCTGTGGTACATAATAGAAGAAAGGGTTACTACCGCTATGAGGCTGGTATGCCCTAATTGCCTGAAACCATTGTTAGGCCAATTGAGACGTATACCATCACTGTTTATGTCTTTCCAACCTTGGGACTATAAGACTCCATTCTAATGCTTCTGCCTGGTCAGGAATCCTTTCGACTTACTTTTACCACCACTTTTACAGCAGCCTATAGCTGTAAAACTGCTGCCGCTCTTTCCAAGACCCGATTGTGCGCGCCCCGCTCGAATTTTGTCCCCCCCGTGCCTCCTACGGATATGATTTTGACACTTTTGACCAAGGCGCTGTCACTAGGAAGGTGATTTTCTGTGATTTAAGAATCAGGCGTAGAGTCTACAGTTATCTCGTAACACCTCCTTGGACCGGGACGCAACGTAAGGTCGACCTCCCTTTATCTGGGAATATGACTTCCTATCTCTGTATATCCACGAACGGATACCCGCTGACAAAGACTAGTTAATATATATGCCCAGTTTTTACCGAGATTCGATCTTGATGAATTTCTTCTTCTTGTGAGGACGTGCTCATGATTGTGAACGCTGGGCAGCAAAACGTACGTGTTTTCGTTCCGGATACGGCGCCCACGAGGCGGTTTATTGCCGGTTTTCATAAATACACGCGTATTATGGAAAACTTCTCACGTTTTCAGAATTTCTAGGCGGCCATTCTCAAGCTGGTAAGAGGATTACGTTGTACCAGAGTAGCCGGAACCAATGCCATGTTACTAATGCTGGCCCTGACATCCCACTGGTTGGAGTATGAGTAGCCACACAGATTGTCCGCGCACTAAACAAATTGACCATGGCTAAATCGATTAAGCCTATGGTGATGATTACCGACTCCGAACTGCAGAAGTTTGTCCACAAATAAAACCACAATTTCCAAATACAATTATCCGAATTATTAAAACAATTATTAATATACACTATGGTGAAGTCTATTAGAGCTGCTGATAGGAACTGGTCCGAGGGGCTGTTAAGAACATCTGACTCTAGCATGACGACATCAGATTAAAACCCTATTTAATATTTGTCAATTTGAACTTTGTAAATAAAAGTCAGTTTATGAAAGTCAGAATTGACATTTGATTGTCATTAATTAGTTAATTTACAATACCTACTCTAACTTTGTTAAACTTTCTACTACTAACTTGGCTTAAAATTTCCGTTATTAAACAACACTATTTAAATTATCTTATATGCAAAAATATATTGTAAAAGCAATAACATATATAACAACAAAACCTATAAAGATAAGGAAACAGTGTTATATTCATATCAAAAATTGCTTTAACTAGCTTATTGGTTGAAACCACAAAGATCAAAATACAAGAGTTCTAACCACACTACACCACAACTTGTTACGTTCTGGACGCGCGTTTCGCTAACCAAGTTAGCATCATCAGCAGATGATATAAACTAAAGTAACTTATCCTAACCGAGACTATTTATAGGTAAATGTGGTCACACTTGGTTGCACCCGACTGCACCGTTGTCAAGTAAACAATAGAGGGGACTATAGGGAATAGGCCCTCTGTCTTTATTTAGTGCTTTCTTACCACATTTAACTATTTCTATACTCTCAAATGCATCCAATAATCTATTATTAGATACATTTTTAATCAACTTAAGATTATTTATTCCTATTCGGTGATTGTTTTCCAAAGCATGTTGGGCAACGCTTGACTTTTCTGTTCTTCCGTATCTTAAATGTGCCATGTGTTCTTTAAAACGAATGTTTATGGAGCGTTTAGTTTGCCCAACATATTTTAGATCGAAGTCATTACAGCTAATTACATAGATGCCACTCCTCTCCCTCAAGTCGACTTTGTCTTTGGGGTTTCCAAGGAGATTTTTCAAACTATTCTCCGTTTTGTAGGCTACTCTAAAACCTACGTTTTTAAATACTTTTTCTAGACCTCTCGTATATCTGGGATCATATGGGTTTACTATGAATTTATTGGAAGCCTCAGGTATTTGAAGAGTTGTGGCATCTTTTAACATTTTCTTATGCTTATGTCTATTTACTAATTTATGTACAAAATTATCATTATATCCATTACTTTTAGCTATATTTTTAATCCGATTCATTTTATTACTAAAACTTTCTTTACTTAGTGGAAAATTGACTAACCCATGAGTTAAGAAATGAAATGCTGCCATTTTGTGTTGACGGCAATGAAATGAGTCGGATGTTATATACCTATCAGTATTAGTAAATTTTCTATAAATATCAAATTCTAATTTATCGTTATTGCTAATAACTAACATGTCGAGAAAAAGTAATTGCCCATTGTTCTCCTTTTCGTACGTAAAATTAATGGAAGGATATTTATTGTTTAATGTTTCTAAGAAAGTGTCCAAATTTTCTGTTTTAGTATCAAAAATAGCAAATATATCGTCTACGTATCTATACCACACCCTTGGGAAATACTTGAGTTCTTTTTTGAATTGGGTTTCTAATCTGCCCATAAACAAATTTGCAAGGAACGGAGATAAGCAATTGCCCATCGCAGTTCCCTCTAGTTGTTTATAATATTTATTGTTGTACTGAAAAAAATTTTGATTCATACATAATTTTGTGAGAAGTAAATACTCATCAATAATTTCTTTCTTCAAATTATTGATTTCAAGTAGTTCCTTTAGGTACTCTAAAGCTAGTGGTATGGGTACACTAGGAAACAATGAGCTTACATCAAAAGATATTAAAATTTCACCTTCTTTTAAGTGAACATTCTTAATTTTATCTAAGAATTCTAACGAGTTAGTAACCTCAAAGTTATCATACGAGATATTTAATTTGCCGAATTCTTCTACTAACCATTTTGAAATATTGTACGTTGGTGATCCAACAGCTGAAACAATAGGTCTCATGGACTTCCCAGCTTTATGAATTTTAGGAAGGCAATACAGTTTAGATAACTGTGGGTTACTATGTGTTAGTTTGAATTTTAGTTTATCGTACACAAGGTTTTTACACTGTTTTAAAGTACTTTTTACTTCGGTTATCATTTTTGATAACGGGTTTTTCTCAATTAAATCATAAGGACCAGTTTGAATCAAATTGTCTACTCTTTCAAAATAATCTGTTTTGTCTAGTATAACAACCTTATTTCCTTTGTCAGCTTTTAAATAAAAACGTTCCTTTTTCTTCAGTCCCTGGATAACTTCAGTGTTTTTACGAGAAACATATTTTGACTTGTTGTTAACAACGTTTTTTGAGATTTGATTTCTGCAAGCCTCTCTAATGAATCCCTTAGTTGACTCTGGCACGTATTGAATGGAACTTTCGATATTCCCTATAATAGTTGGTAAACTATTTTTTACTGGAGGCTCTGCAAAATTCAAACCTTTATTCAAAAGGGCGATTTCTCTATTATCATCGTTATCGTTACTGATCGTTACTGAAACCACAAAATTTTTAACTAATTTTAAAACCAGAATTTAAAAAAATGACATAAGGTATATAACACATATTTTGTAAATTTACCTAATAAAAATATTACTTAGTAAAACATTTCTATGGTAAACTAAGAAATTTGCTAGTTTGAACTTTCAACTCTCCTTAAAACAAACTTTTTTGTTTCAGTCATTGACTTCTGTAGCTAGCCTGAAGCATTCATTAAAAAGATCCAGTCAAAGCGAACAGTTAGATTCTGACATATTAATAAAGGTAAGTATTTTGGTCTTTCGGTAGAATAAATAGGTATATATTTTGAATCACTTACACTAGCCGTTAATTTGAAAATTAATATACATTCCAAAAAAAAACTATAAGAAGGAGTTATATCGAACTCTACCATAAAGATTTGCAACGAGACAGAACGATGATTGCAACGCAACTGACGTTTATTTATTATAGTTGACCATTTCATGTGTGAAATTGTCAGTAATACTTTCCTTTGTAAATATGGGGTTAGAAACACACATTTTTTCGTGATTGTAGAATATAAACAGAGTTCATTATGTTTTTGGTGTGAGATCTGCTAACTCAGTCGTATCGTACTAGTTTAGTATTGCAAAGGTCCTGTGTTCCATCCACGGTAGGTGATGACTTTTTGTTAACAAAACCTAAAATGTTGTATGCAGTACAAATGGACTGTGTTTTGGTTAGCCTTGGTTAGGCCTTTTTTTAAGCTGGTGTAAAAAATTTTATATATATATATATATATATATATATATATATATATATATATATATATATATATATATATATACAAAACAAGTTATGCAGTCGTGTGACATTTAAATGTCAGATAGTTTTGCTCATAAATTTAGGTATGACCTTTACGTCATAACAGTGGGAGAAAAACGGTTTATTAAATTTTGTACAATTTACTAGTGAATATTCAATCACCAAGTTTTAGAAAAAAAAAATTTATGTAATTATTAAAACTTTTCCTTGAAAGCAAAACACATTTTTTTGCTACAGGAAGCAAAGTACTTTATTTTATATTTCAATTAAATATTTTTAAGTTTTTATTTTACTATATCCGAAAAGAGTTTAGACAAAGTTTAAATAATGCAGGGTTAGAAGTACTTAGTTCAGACACGTAGCCAGGGGAGTCCATAGGATTGGAACCTCCCCCGACGAAATTCTAAAAAATGTTAGGTCCTTAATTGGTATTATTATTTATTGATTTAAAGAACAAAAAAAATACCGTAAATACAAGGACGTGGTCAATAGAGCGTACAAACTAGACCTTTAGATCACTAATTTGGACAGTAAAGCGGCACCAGTTTAATGACTGTCTAAATTGGAAGGCCTCTAGATTATATAGGTACTTACTTGTTCCCCTGTATTAAATCAAAAGGTAAAAACGAGTTCTGTGAGCTAAATAAAACAACAAATTAAAAAATCGAAGATCTATTAACAAGTTAGGTTAGGATAGTTTAAACATTTAACCTTTTGTCAATAGATCTTCGTTTTTTTAAGTCCAATCAAGAATATTAATTAAAATAAAATGTTACCACCACTATTGGACATGTTCGGTGCAGGTCCCAAACTGGTTTTGAACATGATGTCTGCCAGGCAAGCACTGAAAAGATAGCTGATACCAAAATGTTAACTAAATTTCGAAAGGTTTCATTGATTGTCCTGGTCCAAAAAAAAAAAGATCGGTGCTCGTAACCAAATCCTATTAAAGAACTTAAAACTATTTAAAAAAAACAAATAGCTGCAAGAGAACGTATCAGAGTAGATAATGCTGGTCTGATCGAATCTGCAACAGCATAATTCCTCTATTTTAGAGAAATTCGTTGACCTATGTTCAGAAAAAATATCAAACACAAAACTAAAAAGACCAAGGAAATTAAATCAATAATTTGGAAAAATTCTTTAAACAGATTACCAAGACAAATTTGGATTTACTCCCCAAGTTCGAGTTCAAGCCCTGTCGATCTTTACAGGTGACCAAAAAGTATCCTTGCCCCATCAATCATATTCTATTGCAAATATGAGGGTAAATTGATGATAAAATGATTTAGGACATAACAAAATTCCAGATAACCCAAAAATCAAGAGAAAATAATAGAAAAAATTATTAAATCAATCTGGATTTATAAATACAGAACAAAATCGACAATACGAATGGACTACAGATACATATGATGTTTGGTCCACATATCAAAACTTAAAAGGTATGTGAATAATAAATAAAGGGTGAACAGTGTGTTTGTTTATCGTCGATCTTATATAAAGGAATTTATCGAGGCATCAATATTTTGTGTATATTTTTAGCATCAAAGGTATAATGTTTGGGCACATAATAGACTACAATAGTAGAAAACGTAGCAATACCAAAATATAAACTTATCCCAAAAAGAGAAAAGGAAAATTACGACATTGCTTACGTTAGACAGACAAAGCGGTTTTCAAAATCATTGTAATTTATTATTCATTTACTCGGTAAAATTAAAGAAATAAATCAGTTTTACATTGTGTATTATTCCCGTTTTTCTTTATTTTTTAAATAAAAATAAATGTCCCAGAATTGATATTTTATTTTAAGTAGGTTTGTGCTGTACTACCATCTATATGAGAACGATCGAACTTGTAAAATTGCAATTCCAATTTTAAGTTAGTGTTTTGGTGAGTGCGCCAGAACTAAACAATTACCCAAAAATATTACGGAATCAAAACTAGCTAGATTTCTCTTACAAAATAATTACTTAATTAAATAAGAAATTAATTAGTATTAAAATTACGACTGTGAAGTTACTATATAACACAAACGCATTTAATAAAATTAAAGTGTTATATAATGGCATGGGTGTTTTTACATAATCTACTAAAGTATACTTCCAATAAGCGAGTTCCGTGTTAGCTCTACTTATTAGAGCCATATTTTAATTCGAGCCACAGGAAAATTAGGAAGTAGACTAATTTTTAACTTCGCTTGTAAAAAAGAAGTATAGTAATCGTTAAAAATCACCATTTCAAGTTTTTACAGATCTTCACGTTTGAATGTATGTAGATGCCAAGAAACTTGTTTTTTCAATTCAGTCGGTCTGTCTGTGTATATGTTCGCGGGATAGCTAAAAAACTTCTTACCCAATTGACTTCAAATTTTGGTGAAAAATTGGAAATGATCTGGTAACATTTTGGTAAAAATGCAATATAGGGGAACAAAATGCATTAGGTTGCGTTTTGTTAATGTCGAAATGTTAAAAAAATTATTTCAAAAAATCGACTTATTAAATCTATTTCAAATTAATCTCCTAACCACAAAACAATATTAAAGTATATTCTTTAATTGTACGATTTTTGAAACATGGTAGTTTTGCCAAAATACTGTAAGCTTTCCGATTAATTTTATGATTTTTATCTAGTACGCGTTGGTAAATGTTAGATTTTTGAAATTCCCAATTTCTTATTCTTAGTTATTATTAACTTATAGTAATAGTTCTTTAATACTTTTAGCTAATGGCCCAGATGTTTTACCTATATAACATTTCCTGCATTGACACGGAATTTTATAAATAACGTTTTTTTGTTCATTGTTAAGTTTTGTTTTTGTAAGTTTGCTTCTAACCCTATTTTGTGTTTTAAAGATCGTTCTTACGTTTACCTATTCGTTTTATTTCATTATTTCATCTGATACCTAACTATGTATGGTAAAAAGAGATTTATAATTGATATATCTCGGTTTTTTTATTACATTTGGATCCTCAAATTCATAAAAACATTTTTAAATGAAATCATTAGGATAATGATTTTGATTTAAAATACCTATAATATATATATATATATATATATATATATATATATATATATATATATATATATATATATATACGGAAATCAATAAAAATGCGCTTTCACACATCTTTATCAAACATTCTTGGCGGGAAAGATGTATGTAGAATAGCAAAAAAAAAATTATATATAAATATATATAATATATAATGATTTAAGTTAAAATATGTTAGTGTGTAGGTTTTTTGTACATTTTTTATGTAGTCTGTTTCTTTTCCAATAGTAAATTTAATAGCGGTTTTTTTGTGTTAATATGATTTAAAAATCGTTTCAATGTTGATCGTAATAGTCATAATTACAAAAAATGTCATCATTGACATTGATTTACATACACTTACTAGGCGCGTTTTACAATTACTGAAAACCTCCCCACGCCAAGGGCTATTTCGGCGCCAAAAAAACACTTTTTTTAGGTATGGATAAAATTTATCTTTTAAGGTAAAATGTAAAATTTTATATATATTATTTAGGTATGGTTTTATGGCTTTAATGATAGTTTTATCGACGAACCTGGGACAAATCCCGTTAACAGTCTAGGTTATGTAAAAAAATCGTTATTTTAATATAGAAAAGAACCATCCCCGAAAAGACCTATTTTAAAAGCTCTGACAGTTTGATTTACTACATAAGACAGATGTGAGAGCAATTATTAGGATATATTAAATAAGACACATATATGAACATATAATATACATATATAAGTGAATAAAGGTTTTTATTAACGTATATTAATTTTTTTTAAACATATTACACAATTCAAATTATACTATCTAATAGTACGAATCTATATCTAACTATCTTAAACTCACACACTTTTTACATCAGTTCTAAAAATAGAAGCTTAGCTAGGGCCAAACCGCTATCTTTTTCTCTAAATTTACCAGATATAGTAGTCAAAACTTGTTAAAAATCAGATTATATGTGTTATTTTCTCTGTTTTTAATAAATAGGAACTATATAAATCCATTTTAACTTTAATATAAGTATGAAGTGAAAGATTATTATTTAATAGTTTACACACTATTTATTGAAAGATCCCATTATAAAGTATCACAAACAACATATTTTTTACTTGATATATCTGTAACTATTAAATTGTAAAAATGGATCCATCCAATGCATTGTAGATAAGAATGGAGTCATGTATTATAAGAGCGCAAACTCTAATATTCTTGATATTACTTTCTTCGAATTCTAGTTTATCCTCTACAGTAGAGTTTTTAATAGCCTCTGAGTGGTGACTACAATTTATGACAAAGACAGGTTTCGAGAATAATTCTGCTGTACCTATCATAGAGTTATTGGTGTCTCTACCATACAACTTCCCTAAAATAATTCATAGCCATTTCATTCATTCAGAATTTAAAACCCAAATATCTGAAGTTTTCTTCCTCAGCGATGGTAATTCATATAGAGCCCATTTTCTAAAAGGTATTTTTACTGCTGCATCATCATTGCTTTTGCTAATACGTGCTAATAAATTTAACTTCTCGCGGTCATTCGGTATAATAGGCCGAATTCGAAAGGTAGCTTATTTGTTAAAGTGTTTACTACCACACACCCAGTATTAGTCGGTTTCTTGCTGAAGTAAGAACTAGTACGTCTTGCTCGTTTTACAGTTGGCATTAAAATAAAGAAAGTAGCTCATTATAAGACTTATATAAGCGATAAATTTGAAGGTCTGCTAATCTGATCATAAACTTGAAGCAGATAACTTAGATGAAATCCTTGGTGTAGGACTAGGAAAAAAACAAGCTTCAAACTTATGAATCTATGTTACCTTCAAGTATTAAGGGTATTATAGAGGGGGCATCAAAGTGCGGTAAAACAAACATGATAGTCCCAATAATTACACAACCAGAAGGTTTATGTTTTGAAAACGTGTACAGTTTTAATAACTGTACACGTTTTAGCAGCCTAAACCTGGATTGTATGTTTATTTAAATAAAGATTTAGCACCTATAAAAAAATCTGCTACTATACAATATACCACTACCAATTAAATTATCTAACCTTTACAAGCTAAAGATATTCGATATTTATATTTGATGATGTAATATTTTAACAACAAGAACCCATCCGATCTTATTTTTGTATTGGGCGCCATAAAAATATATCAAGTTTCTATCTCACCCAAACTTATTCTCTAATAACAAAACTGTTAATAGGAGATAATCCAAATTTGATAATATCGTTTAACAGGATGAGACAAATCTTAAACACGTCTTTATGAATCATGTTTCACCTGATGTGAGTTTTATCCAATTTTTAAAAATGTGTGCTATATGTTGGAAAGGTGAATATGGTTTCATGGTAATAGACAATGATAGTGAAGTAGATAGCGGTAGATACTGCAAGGGGTTTGATATCTATATAAATCCATAACACAGGCATTTAATGTTCAGTTTCAATTCAAACTTTGCAAGGTAACTAACAAATATAAATGTAAGTAACGAATGTAGTTCAAGATCAACTTTGAAGAATTCTATAAACCTTTAACTGCACCTTTAAAAATCAATATTAGAAGCAGTTATAAAAAAACCAAAAATTACATACGGTCCGTCACCTATCATAACTGGTTCATTTGTAAATGGGAAGAGAAGTACCAAGAAGGATGTAGTAGAAGAATCCGCAAAAGATGCTGATACCATGAATATTTTTTTACAGACAACCGATACTCCTTCATCTTCTGTTTGTCTTGCTTCCTCGAGATGATATACATTTAATAGCTGAAAAACCAGCTATTAAATCAAAACAAATGTCATTATCTTCTAAAGCAAACAAATTTGATAGTCGTGTTTTAAGCTATCTCATCGAACTAAGGGATTATAATAAACGTTTCGATACAAGTGTTACGTATAGATTATTTTGTGATACTTTTGTTAAAGAGTTAACTTATTTTAGCGGTAGATACTGCAAGGGGTTTGATATCTATATAAATCGATAACATTGGCATTTAATGTTCAGTTTCAATTCAAACTTTGCAAGGTAACTAACAAATATAAATGTAAGTAACGAATGTAGTTCAAGATCAACTTTGAAGAATTCTATAAACCTTTAACTGCACCTTTAAAAATCAATATTAGAAGCAGTTATAAAAAAACCAAAAATTACACACGTTCCGTCACCTATCATAACTGGTTCATTTGTAAATGGGAAGAGAAGTACCAAGAAGGATGTAGTAGAAGAATCCGCAAAAGATGCTGATACCATGAATATTTTTTACAGACAACCGATACTCCTTCATCTTCTGTTTGTCTTGCTTCCTCGAGATGATATACATTTAATAGCTGATAAACCAGCTATTAAAGGTCATTATCTTCTAAAGCAAACAAATTTGATAGTCGTGTTTTAAGCTATCTCATCGAACCAAGGGATTATAATAAACGTTTCGATACAAGTGTTACGTATAGATTCAAAATGCAAATATTGAATGGGTAATGCATATGTACGCTTTCGAAAAGGCGAAATTTCAGTACGAGAAAAGGATGGAAATATAGATATATATCCTGTTAGCGAAAGCTCTAGTCCGCGTAGATAAAATTACTGCTGAAACAAAAAATACATATCTCGATATCTATATAAAACAAACTCTGTATTCAAAAACAATAACCTTGATCTGCGCAAACACAGTACAGTAAAAGTATCAAATATAATGTTATGATAAAATCGTTTATTAACAAAAAAGGAGGGGTATACAAAAACACCTAGTAAAAAAATATAAATACAAGAGTAATGTTGAATATATTTACTGGAACAAAACCAATGTTGATAGACTAAGACTCCTCTGATGTTTTAAATTAGTAGGTAATATGGGCCATGATAATGAAATACTAGCTATAATCGAGGAATTACGTGAGGAAGTGATTATTTACTAATTAATGGATACATAAAATACATATAAATTACAAGCATATCGATAGCTTACTTTGAAAACCTCGTAAGTACAATTTTTGGTCAAATTGAGTTTTTGACATCACTAAGTTTAAAATTTCATCGTGCGTATTCTTTATATCGTAAGATCATCTAATATTTCTGTATACTACGCCATCTGTGGATAATTTTGAAAACCCCTTACTGATATTTGTCACAGTGTGGAAAACCTCAAGTTCAATCAGATACATTGTAACTTGTATACCGGCAACTGCTCACTGCGAATAATAGTTTCTTTTTTGAATATTGTGCTTAAATAAACTCTGAAGTAAGTACTTTATACTTTGTTGTGTAGGTTAATATACATTCTCATTGTGTGCTAATAAGTTTTAATATTATTATGTCGGGATAAACATTATAAATGTTAATAAAACTGTTAAGAAAGTTAAGAGGATTTTATTTATCGCTATTTGCTTCAAATAAAACATACAAGCTTTTCTTACGGAGTTAAGAGGTTTTTAAGTAATAATTTGAATAGCTTTCGCAAATAACGAGGATTTCACAGAAACTTGTTTACGAAAATTAATTAAAAAAAGTTTCAATAGCTCAAAGAATTGGTAGGTATTTTTACTTTTTTTATTAAAGACGCTTTAGATATGGTTTTAATGGTTCATTATGTGTAAAATATTTACTTTTGTTAAAGAGTTAACTTATTTTAGGGAAGTTGAGAGGTCTTTTAATGGTTTTCTTGTTTCTTTTTTCTCTCACACACACGATTTATATGTGAAGTTTAAAGGGTTTGAAAATAAAATTTATGAAATTAAAATATGTGAACTATTTATAATTTTGTATGACTAATAAATAGTGCCAATGTTATCAAAGGTTTTTAGGCACGTGAAACTACCTATTACTCCCAACAATGAGAAATGATTTATTACACACGGGCGACCATTAATCGCGTTACTTCAAATTTATTATTTGCACTCGCTTATGCTGTGACCATAATTACCTGGCTATTGAATTTTACTTTTAAATTTTATTAAATATCGATCAAAATGAGGGCAAAACAATATAGTGTTCTACTCGCATATAGGGGCTATTAATCGCTCGGTTGAATAATAATACTCGATATGTTCGTATTGCAACCATTAAACTGGTGTTTACTAGCCATAATATATATGCTTGTTGAATAATATACTATTATATTGTTTCAGCAATGAACTCCAGGACAAAAAAAAACTTTAACTTCTATGTAAAAGCTGGAAAGTCGTATACAAACTGTAGAAAATCACCATTTACTTGATTTCAACAAACTAGTAGCTGAAGTGGAAGTGAACGATGACTATTTAATAGTACCATTTGAAGATATATTACCTGAGAACAGTGATATTTCATCGTTTAATTACAGAACAATCTACGTAAGGAATGAGTGAAGCGTATGCGCAAAAGAAAAAGTGACAAAAATACCTGGGAATCTAACGAAAATAAATATAAAAAGATGAGACGTATGAATTATAGTGGAAGGGGGAAATCAGAATATGTGAAAGCTAGTTTTAATGTACCGAGAGTGGCCCGTAAGATATTACCACAATATAATCGCAAACTAAGTGCAAAACGAATATCTTTAAAATGTAGAAAGTTTTCATTCGAAAATCGTCAACTAATTTTTAATGATTTTTGGGATAATTTGAATTGGAACGAATGAAAGCAATATGATAGAGCTTTGGTCGAGGTATTGTCTACATCTAGAAAAAAATCCAGAGACACACTAGGAATTGGTGAGTGGTCATTATACAATTAGATTAAACCAGTGCTAAAATTAACATTAGTAACAGCTGACTCAAAAAACAGCTCCAACAAAAACCAAATCTTCGAATAGCTGAATCAAAAAAAATATTGCGCACATTTTTTGAGATATTACCTAAAATGAAGTCGCATTATTGTAGGCCCCGAAGCAAAAAGCTATATCTCGAGCCAATATGGCAATCGAAAGCAGATATTTTTCAATCAAAACATTCACATTAATCTTTGAAGAATTAAATCTGAGCATTCTTCAACTGAAAAAGGATCAGTGCGACGTTTGTTTTAATTATAAGGATAAAACTATTCCCGAAGAGGATTATTTAAAACATCAAAAAAGAAAAGATCATAGAAAGGAAAAGGAGAACGACAAACTAAAAGCACAAAATATTGTTATGTATGACACGAGGGAGAAGGTGATATTAGTGCTAACGATTTCGCAAGTATACGTTGCAATTTTATTTTAAATTTGAATATATATGCAGGAGAAGAAATAATACTATACAGCGGCAATTGCAGCTATCAAAATAAAAACTCTACTTTATCCAACCTCGGCTCAATTTGGCCATAACTAGAAACATAATTGTCACTCAAAAGTTAAAAAAAAATACACACATATATAGATGTCGACAGTATGCATTCAAAGGAGATTAAGAAATCGTGATATGAGTATTCCTGCAGAATACGTCATTCACTTTTGGAAAGCAAGAAAACATCCACAACCTTAATATGTTCAATACCTAAGTTACCAATTTTTTAGAGACTAATCGAAAGTAAATTTTTTGAATTCAATTAAACCAGGTATTCGATCAGGAGATGCTACGGTTAGTGATTTAAAAGCAATGAAATACATGCCGAATAAGAGATGTATGTAAAAACACCATACAGATGAATGGTTTTTGTTAAATAAACTTTAAAAAAATTAAATAAACGTTAAAACAAAAACGTTACGGCCATTCCAAATGATTTATTGCCTTACTTGTGTTCTGGTCCAAGAGAAATAACGAAGGCAAATATGATAACTTGCACAAATTGAAAAGTTCTTTGCTGTCCGATTTTCACAGCTTTTATGACAAAATAAAATTTAAATAGAGTTCTAGGTTTAAAGTGTAACTAGTTTTAGATCATATTTTTAGTTAAACTTAGGTAACACGTGTCGTTCCTGCACCGTAATGCCAAATATTTTTTTACCAAAGTTTATGTTTATTTTTAAATTTGTGCTATTCGCTAATTTGTTTACTTTGATTATAGCACTTGTACTCTTGCAATGTAATAGAGTTTTGAATTAAACGTTATATTTGTTATTTTTTTAAAGCAATTTTATATGTAAAGCTCTTAAGTGTACTTTTTTCCAAACTTAAATGGAAAACCTCGTAAGTTATTTTAAAATCTTGAGAGAATAACTTAAAGAAAATTTTACCACAACTACCAAATTCTACACGTATTGTTTAACAAAATACCAGTATTTTAATAAAAACAATTTTACTAATTTAATTCAACATAGTTTTTTGTTGCTCCTAAACACTTTGTCAGAATGCACTTACAAGGTCTTTGAAGTAAGGTATCGATATGTTAGTATATCACCGTAATTTCAAGAAAGTACACCTCTATAATTGGTAAATTTAGATATTATGATAGACCTCGTGTTGTAAAAATACAAGGACAGGATAATGTTACACCTAGTTATGTAAATAATAATATTAGAATAAATACAGCAATTATAAAAGGTCATCTAAGGTTGTTATGGATGATGTAGATGTATTGAAAACTAAATTGGAAAAATACATTTAGAAGTTCGATGTGAAACTACAAAAACTGAAATTAAACTGAATTGAAACTGAATTAAATATCCATGCGGAATTACAAACCCTTTTTAATAAAATATTTATCTCGAACACCTCATATACAAAAACAGCAGGCATAGACAAAGTCAGGCCTAAAGACCAGTAATGATATCTCAAGCCGGTTAACAAGTTAAAACCAATGTTCAAATAATGTTTCATCAGTTGCTAATTGTTCTACGATTTTGGTACAATAAAATAGTGTCTCTAGAGACAATGGAGATAGTAGATAAGCTTCATAAACCACCTAGGAGAAACTTTAAAAGAAAGAGGACTATTATTTTGGTGATCTATGGCAGGTTGACTTAGTAGAAATGCAGAAGTATACAACAGACACTTTAAAAAAATAATGGAGGAGTATAATATTAATCACTACTCAACTTTCACACTAAGAAAGCGGCTATTGTAGAACGTGTTAGTCGAACAATAAAAAATATTATTAACAAAGAATTTTTATTAAGTTAAATAAAGTATCGTATAGTATGAAGCCTTGTAACGTGATAATTTCGGGCTTATAGCATGCTAATAATAATATTAAACTATTTAAATAATTATATAATAAACAAATTTTTAAATAATAATACTACTAAATATTAATCATTTTTGAATTTACAATTTTGCTTTCCTATCACGATTGTCTTTTAAAACTACGAAAACTTCTTTTAATGTACTCTGGATTTAATATGTTAATGATTATGCTTGTGCGATTCTGCCGTTTCGATTTTTAGAGAACATAATTTTGGATTCAGTTAGTGCGAACTGAAATAAAACAAGTATATTAGAATTACACTGTATAGGTCCGCGCAACTGATCGATGTGTCATCTCCAGGTCTCGTTTATCAATAGCCTGGCTACGGTTCGATTATCGATTTTTCTGTCGTTAATTTTGGAAAGGTACCGCGGTAGAAGTGGACGGTCGGAGCAGTTTCCTCGGTCCCCTGCACACGTCGCAGTATTCTGTCAGGCGCATTTGGTCGTATCGTAGGTTCCTACAAAAGAGGGCGCTACATTGTCAATTTTGGGAATGAATTATTCAGATGAGTCGGATGCATTGTTGCAGGTCTAGATTTTGTTATTATTTTCGAGGGCTTACAATGGTGTAATTTGGGGTTCTTTTGGAATGCCCAAATATAGTTTTGTGAGTGATTTTTTTATAAGTTTTCCGGTAATATTGCCCTCCGTGATGCCGACGTATTTCTAGTCATTTCTAGTTTTATCGACCGGTTCCTGTGGTTACAACAGCAACACTGTGACCGTAGTTGCCGGATCATGAATAAGTTTCCGATCCCGTGACTGCAGAATTTTTATATCGGATGTGACATTTTACCTGACTGTGGCTTTGAAACAATGAATTTTATTTATTGTTTCTATTTCTCGGATTTGACCTTTGGATATTTAATTGACGGATATTTGCTGTGCCTTTGGTGTTAAGTATGACTGGTTGCTTATTGATAAAGAATTGAAGTCTTAACTAGGATTTTATGCGTGGAATCGTGGCAACATGGCGAGACATTTTGGACCTGTTGCTCCAAAAATTTGTTCCTGCTTAGAAGGAGTCTCAAGTCAGCAGTGTGGTGCGCGGTCCATTTTCTGATGCATTCATCATAATTTTCAAGTAGAGCCTGGCTTGATCGTATTTACGAGATTTATTGATGAGCATCTTTTGCGAAATAGTTCCTGTTTGGATTTGAAAGTTCTAAAGCTGTTATTCGGGCACTTGGGGTTTTTTTTGAACAGAGGAAGTTCGCACCCACGAGGGAGAATTGTGAAAATGGCCGCCACACTCTAAAATCCTCGTTCCACCATCTTTAAAGGATATCCTCCTGCTGACTTGCCATATTGGCACCTGGAATAGCAGATTCCGAGTCAAGACTTCGTAAGAAGCCCACTGCACTTGTCCAGACCATCGACAACCACTCGTTGATTCCGTTTTTAGCACTAGGCAACTGCTAGACCCAGACTCCATTTTGGTTAGAAAACCCTCAGGAGGAGTTTGGATATTATTCCAAGGGATTTCCGTCACGACGACGATGAAGTTCTGGAATTTGGATTTTTCTTTGGTTCGGTTATTGGGATTGCCGACTTGTCTGACCAGGCAAGAGACTCATTTTCAGCGTTGGAGCTGGTGCTGCTCCCACCTGTGTACGCCTGAGTCCAGGTGACATTTCTTCGCCTGAAGGTCTGAACAGCTAACGGCCACAGCTATTGGAGGACGTCCAGATAAGTAACCGTAGCAAACAATTAAAATTTCAAACTATTATATCTTTTGCAAGCTAAATTCCTCGATACAGTCAATTAGCCAATTTATTAATTTGTTCTTCATATTTATAAATTCAAATTTAAATTAATTTTTCTCACTAAAAATCAAAATCTATTTACTAATTTTAACTAAACTTTTTACCTTATTATTGAGCTGACTGGCTTATCGAGTAGCCTTTAATAACTTGTTTTGATTTTATTTATAATTTTTGATGTATTTCACTGACTTGTATTTGATTTTGCACTTCCGATTTATGACGTCATAATATCGACCGTGGTACTATATTTTTATATATTCCTGCATACTGTTGACCATTGTCATATTTATATTTTTTTTATTATTCATTTTCTTGTGTACAATATCGATTCCTCATAAGCTGCAGGTAATTTTAATAATGAAGATTAGAAGCTTAGTACATATTATAGCTGTATCGCTGTTGGCCAGCGTTTGGACCATACCTACATATACTATTATTGTACCTGAAATAACTTTTGAAAAAAAAAACAAAAAGAACAACTTATTTGATATTAGTATATGATTACAAACAAAATTTTGCGTTTCACTGCTGCTACCTACCTACAAGTGAGACCCTTATATCTTAATTAATTATTTGGTATTCTGTGAAGGTAAGCTCATTGGTATAAGATAATATTTTGGTTTTTCGTTGCTTGGAATCGCTAGAGTTGTGCAACACTGGGCGATAATTCGTAATTATTATCGGCCTAGTACTTCATTAATTTATTTGATAAAGTAGAGTAATAATTAATTACGTGGCGCAGAATATTTAGATCTTAACCCAGCCCTTCTCCACTGTTGCTGTCGGCCTCTACTATTATCCTCCCCAGCTTGTACCAACTCTTAGGGTCTCCAACGCCTTGATGAATTCGAAATTCAGTATACTTTATTGATCATTAAATAAGTATCCGGTAAGTGAAAATTTTTGTGTCATAGCCTAAGCAAGTAATTTTAAAAACTGACTTGAAAACTTTTAACTTTCCAAAAATCAGTTCTACTGCAATAAAATATAAAGTTGGTACACTTAAGTAAACATAAAGGTGTATTTAGTATAGCCTATGATATGAGTTGGTCTCCTGAGCTAAATTTAAAATAACAAACCCAGTTACATATCGACTTAAAGACTTTGATGATTGACCTATTAAAGAATTTTTTTATGAAACAGAGTTACAGAAAACATAACACCCCAATACATATTGAAAATGTATTAAAATGATATTAAAAATTGTTAAATTAAAGCAGCTTAAAGTAAATTGGATAGGTTTTAAGAACCCATCTTGGATAAATCATAGTGACTAGCTAGCATAACTTTATTAATATAATGTTTATCGTGTAACTGTAGTGGTAGTAATGCAAACTTATATTAATATTAAATAAAATACATATGTATAAGAGACTTTTATACATTATATTAAATATACATATAAAATACATCATATTATATTCTGGAACAAAAATTATGATCCAATATTGTAAGTGTAATACAATATTTTCTCAGCAATATCACATAAAATATGAACTGTATTCAAATTGAAGCAGTTCAAGCGTACAGTAAGATTCAATTGAATTGTTTATGTTACAAATATTTGGATTCTGCTGATTATACGTTTCTTCCTCGTTGTTTTGCATTACATGATGTAAGATCTTAAAATAATAAGTAGGGAAGTATAAATTATTTAAAAGTCTATAATTTATAAGAAAAAATGTCCAACTAGAGTTTCTATCTATTTACGTATAAATAAACCACACATCCACGTCTTTCAACCTTGAGTATCTAAGAATTTTCGCAAGGAATACCACTCATCGTAAACTTTATTTGCTTAGGTTACAAGAATATTTTCACATAGATTGTCTGTTCGGTTATACAAGGTTTCACATAAATATTCTCGATAAAATGTCTCCAGTCAAGTTCGGAAAAAGAGATAGAGGACTATATAACTTATTTGAGGTGTTCTATATGACAAGCTCACAGCTGGTATAAAACTCGAACAACACTGAGTCACTGCCGGCTCATTTATTTTTAAAACCTATCTTCTCTTTATAAATAGAATTAACTTCACTATTATGATTCAAAATATGTACTCTTCTGAAAAATACTCTGATGTTGAAGACATAGGAAACATACTTTGCTCATTATTTGAAGACGTCATACCTTTAGAAGAAAATGACACGTTTCAGAAAGAAACCAACTGTTAATCTGATATAGCAATAGTTCGGTTAACCGATTAACGCAAATTATGAGCCCAGACTCCGTTTACCGGTTAATTAACTTAATGATCCGGGTCAAGGAATTTATTTACAATTTTCACGAAAATTGTTTTTTTTTAATCCGTTAAATAGTTTTAAATAACCGGTTAACCGGCCACAATTAAGAATTTTGAGAGCACTAGTCAGCAGGGACACCTTTGGCTATCTTTGTTACCTCTCCGTCGACATTTACGCAATATGTTTTCGCCACGGTTTCATAGAACTCCCACGCGATCTTGCCGCATATTCATCTTTCGTTTTTCCTAAAATATTCATATTCATCGTTCATTTTTCCTAAAATTCCCGAAATATCGTGTGGGTTATCCTCCGAGTAATTAGACTTATCAAATCTATGTAAATTTTCTATATAGAAATTTTCGGTTTTAACTTTTAAAATAAGTAAGTTGGTGTATTTTCGCTTAATATAGCTATACAAGTTATCCTTAATAGTTTTAGATATGTCTAAAATAGCAAAATCTACGTAAAGAGGTTTATTATATATAACTCTCAGTTGAACCATTTCAATGGCTACTAAATTTTCGCAAAAAATGATAATGTCTTTAAAATACGGTTTAGAAATGTACGCTCCTGCCCCCAGCTTTTTACTGATATTTTCCTAATGGGTAATTAGCTTTACGTCTACCTGTTTTCCATTGTCTCTTCAAAGATAGCATTGTTCATTTGTATGAAAACATATTTTTGTAGCATTTCCTTCTGCCGTGTTTAGATCTATATGTGCTTTTAACCAGGGTGATTGCTTTAAAAAAAGAACGTAGTGTATTTTGATAAGTTTATGTCCATGATTTAATGATTGTTGAAGATTTTGAATTTTGATAATATATTATTCCTTTTTATTATAATTGGTATTAATTTTGACATTTTTACTTTTGAATCTTTTGCATGGATGGAATGGATTTTACAAAAATTTATTTTTGTAAAATCCATTTATTAACAGTCTGCGAAACGTTATTAAAAGCTTTTCAAAATACAAACAATTTAAATGATCCTATAAGTGTATGTTTATTTGATACAATATTAAGTAAACTACCAGGTAAAGCTGCAGAACTTATTGTTTCGCGAGCTGAACTAAATAATTGGACTTTAGTTAAGCAAGCCCTTATAAATCAAAGATCTATTCACTGTCTCATTCAAGATTTAATTATTTCAAAACCATTTAAAAATTAGCGTCCTTTAAATTTTGATATAAGAATTCAGAATCTTAGAACTTTACTTTCTGCAAAATGATATGCTAAATTAATTAAAATTATTCATTACGATGAATTTGTTTTGAAAAGATTTATACGCGGTTTGCTGTACAATGTGTAATCGGTAATAGGTTTAAAAAATCCAATATCACTTGGAAAAACTATGGCTTTTGTACATGAAGAAGAAAATTTTATTTATTTTAAAAATTCACAAATACCACAAAAAAACTACCAATGAGTAGAATGAATTTATAAAATAAAAATTTTCAACCTTATTCGCATAATTTTAGTCCTAATTATTCGTATAATAATTTATCTAATACAATAAATTTTAATTTTCCAAGATTCAAAGTACTATGAGTGGAAGTAACATTTCGAATTATTTTAGAAGAAATACAAATCAAAATTTGCCACCTAATTTCCAACAAAACTTTGAAACACCAAATTTTAGTCTACAATGACCGTTTAAGTAGTCTATGGACACAAGTTCTAATAATAACCAAAATAAAAAAGTAATTACTAAACAATTTATATATACAAGGAAGTTTTAGAATAAAACCCTCAAAATCATTCTCAGTTTAATGATTATGATGCTCATGAAAATTTTAATATTAGTTTCAAAATTATGGAAATACTGATAATGCTGATAATCAAGAAACGTCAAATTTTGATAACCCTTTTTACGATCAGAACTATACGAATATCTATAAATCAAAATATATGAATATGTATCAAGAACAAAACTATGAACATGGAAATTATGATATAAACACAGAAAATAGTAATAAAGTAAATTTACCGAAACGAGCCTGAACAACATTAGAAGTTAGTATTATTAAATAATATCACAGCCGAATGACAATACATTTATATACCTGAATGAGACGCAAATTCTCTATTAGATACTGGAAGAACTCGAAGTTTTATAAAACCAGAAATTGCCTATGAAATCTTCTCTAATTCCATTAAAGATTAAATATTTTAGCACATGCAATGTCCTGTCACAAGGAAATAGCAACAATTCTAATATTTCCTACATTTAAGACACAAGGCATTCATATTATATATAATATTTATATAAATTTTCAGCCAAGTTTGACGGATTAATAAGCTTAGACTTCATTATTCAATTCAGATTTTTAACACTATTTAAGGAAAAATAAAAAACAAAATTTACCTGAAATAATTAAATAATGCATTCGCGATTACATGAACAACCTAAAAAACCTCTTACGTATATTTTTATAACGAAGAATTTACATGTTTACAAACGTATACAAAACTTGGCGAAAGCCAAAAATAATAAGATGTATAAAACTAGTCAATAAGATTAAAGACAAAGATAAAAAAAATTAAAGTAAAACTAATCACAAAGGAATCGCAGAATCCTTTGATAAGCTAAAGCAAATTTATTTTTGGACTAAAATGTAATAAGATATTACTCAATTTATAGATGATTGTGTAACATGTCAAACTTTAAATTATAGCATATATCTCAGAAAAGCTTTCAGAACTTTTAAAATTTGATACCTTTTTAGAGTACACTTGGGGTTCTCGAACGGTACCAAACTGAACTTCGTATCATTTTTAGTTTTCCGGCTATTAATGAATAAACAATTTATTTTTCAAGTGGTTTAGAGTGTCATATGATACACGATAACAGTCAAAAAAATTGAAATATCGATTTGAATTTTTTCGGTCTCGTTTATTTTAAATCTAAAAAAGTTACAATTTTTTTGAAGGTTTAGCATGATATTCTTACTGTAAACATGAATATAAGCAAAGCTATTTAGCTTTTATACAAAAGCAAAAGAAATTTTTGAAAATGGGCGCGATAGAAATTCAGAATTTTTTTTTTAATTTTTAAACCTCATTTTTTGATCGAAGACAGGGGTCTATTGAATGCATCTTGGTGGCCAAACAGTTTAAGTTTTTGGCAAAATCAAAAACCGTTCTGAAAGAGCAGAGATGAGAGAAACAATTCCTTACTTTAAAAAGTGTAAACAAATTACATTTATCGATTTCAAAATTTATTGAATAACAAGAAATTTTAATTTGAAAGAAATGCCCAATTTTTATTTTTTAAGAGAATTTTGACACATAGAGTTTTCCATGAAAGATTTGGGATGGACTTTATCGTCATATGGTTATGGTATTTTGACAAGTTAAACTTTTCAATACGACATGGATTTAAAAATTAGTATGTATTCCCTCAAACTCTTTAAAAGGTGGTAAAAATGTCTTTGCCATTTGGTACTTATTTCTCTGCACTGATTGATAATAAAATTTATTATAAATCAGCCTTTCCTCTTGAAGTTCTGGGGTATTTTTTTAAAGTACATCGATGCCTTAGTTCTTAAAAAACCAATCCATTGAATGAAATCTAAAAAAGTTACAATTTTTTGTTGTTATTATATTGTTTTATTATATTCTTACTTTAAACGTGAATATAAACGAAGCTATTTACCTTTTATACAAAAGCAAAAGAAACTTTAAACCCCTAGTGTGTTTTCGTCACTTGAAATCGGGTATGCCTTGAAAGATTTGAGCAGCAGCTTTGCTGTAACGTGACTGTTGTTGGATTTTGACAAGTCGAACTTATCAACATGAAATGGATTAAGAAATCAGAAATAATCTTCTCAAATACTAAGAGTGGCGGTGAAAATAGAGGGTATTAAACTAGAATAAATTTTATCCAACCAGTATCAGTGATATGAGATATTAACATTGGAAAACTTATTTTATATGGATGGTAACTAATATATAAGCTAAGTTTACATACTTCTTTTTTTAATAATACAGCCTAATATAGAATAAAAGGTGTCTATACATAAAATTGGAAATTTGTTTTAATGCCTAGTGATGATTTAGAGTTAAATGAATACGTGTTTTTGTACAAATATTGCATAAAAATACTCTACCTACCGATTTTCTCGAGCAGATTATGATATGCGTTGGTATTATCATTATTGGTTTTTATTTTAATTATTATATTTACTTCTCGGTATAACAACCTCATACTTAAAACACGAGGCGATTATTTTCCAGATTTCATTTCATAAAAGGTTTTATTTTCCCACGAAGTGTAATACTTTCTGTTACTCTGTTTTTTCTTTTATATTCAATATCTAATTTGTTGAGTTAGTAGAGGAGACCGTTGGGTCTCGAATATCGGATTAGCTTTTTTCCTTTTTTTTAATATTAATTAAGATTTTTTTTATTATTTCATGAAAAATATAAACACAGATGTCATTCAAATAATATGTTAAAAATTATATATTTAAAAGACAAATCGATTTTTGTCGGCCGGTTCTATATGGAATGAGTGAAATGTTAAGAAATTATTATTAAAAAAATACTTATCCAATTTACTCAAATTTTTGTTCGTGAAAAAGTCACCCAAAAAACATATTTTACCACATCCGTCGGTTCGTCTGTCGGTCTGCCTGTCAGCTCGCGGCATAAGTTATATACTACTTAACCAAGCCAGACCAGATGACCTAATAATATTTTGGTAAAAATCCAGTACGGCGGAACAGTGTTAAAATACCATTGTTATAGTCTGCTTCAGAAATGTATACAGTAATAAAACCAAATTAGGTATGCAAAAGGACTACAGGGTCACCCACCAATAATGTATGCCACTTCCATAGTTTGATTTTATTGCAAAATTCTTTCTTTTCATCAAGTGCAGGTAGTACAGTCCGGTTTCGGATCAATTTATACATTTTGCCTATTGCTATCAATTCATAAACACTGAAAATGGTACGCCAAAGGCCTGCGGTTGGATTAGAGAAATAATTCAAATTTAACGAAATTTGATTTCTTTTTTAAAATAAAAAAGTGAGCTTTTCTTGGAATTACACATTTGGTGTTTTCATCAAGGACTTTTTCTGGCCTTCCTGGAATTTTCTTGGAAGGTTCCACTTGACATGCTACGTTTCTCTCCCGCAATAATTTGAAAACGATAGATTTTCCAATTCCAGTCATTCGGGAACATCATTCATCAATTTCTTGTACAGTAAAACTAGGATAATCGTGTTTTATGCAATCGTGTACATTTAAATTAATAACTTTATCAATCACTCATAGTGGAGAATTATTAGAACATCTTTTCGTTAGAGTGAATGTTGCCATTTTACCAATATTTTTATAATACTGTTAACAGTATGGCGTAATAGCAAATACTTACATTTTTAAATAACACAATTAAGAAGTATTTATAATCTGTGGTTTATTGCCTGCCTACATTAAGTACTAACCTATTACGTATGCATTGAGTAAAAGAGTAATAAAACCTCATTAGGTATGCAAAAGTCAGAGATTTTAAAGGATCTTTATTATTATTTCTTGAAACAAAGTTTACCTAGGCCTAGGGACGACCCCGAAATTCGGCCAATTTTGGACGGAATTCCCCATTTTATTACTCTCTACATTTCTGAAACAGGCTATAGAGTGATGTATTATTTGGGGTTAAGGTCCAGTAAAAAAAAACCAATATTTTTTTTAATTGTCTATGTTTCGCAACTTTATTGTTGCATCCTCAGGTCACATATAGATCTTATATCTTGAATGAAATCCTTATTATCAGTCTTTACCTACTCCGTTGGTCCGCATATATTAAGTTTCTAAATGATTTTCGTTAACAATCTTCTTGTTATGTTAGAGTGGTGTATTATTTGGGGTTAGGATCCAGTAAAAAAAAACAAAGGTTTACTTTTAAATAGTCAAGCTTTCTGAACTTTATTCTAGCATCTTCAGGACACAAATATAGATTTTATATCCTGCATGAAACCCATATTATGAGTCTTTACCTACTCCGTTGGTCGCAGATATTTCCCAGATATTAACTTTCTAAAAAATGGTTTTCGTTAACGATCCTCTTGTTGTTATGTTAGAGTGGTTTATTACTTGGGGTTAGGATCCAGTAAAAAACAAACAATTTTTTTTAAATTATCGACGTTTCGCAACTTTATTGTTGCATCTTTAGGACACATATATAGATGCTATATCCTGCATGAAACCCATATTATCAGTCTTCACGTTGGTTCGCAGATATTTCCCAGATATTAAGTTTCTAAATGGTTTCCGTTAACGGTCCTCTTATTTTTATGTTGAGTGGTGTGTTATTTGCCGTTAGGATCCAGCAAAAAAAAGTCTTTTTGTACATTTTTGAAGTTTCGCAACTTTATTGTTGCATCCTTATGACACATATAGATTTTATATCCTGCATGAAACTCATGTTAGCGGTCTTTATATTTCACATATATTGAATTTCTTGGTTTTCGTTAACAATCTGCTTGCTTTTATGTTAGAGTAGTGTATTATTTGGGGTCGGGAAATATCTGTGGACCAACAACGGAGTAGGTAAAGACTGATAATATGGGTTTCATGTAGGATATAAAATCTGTGTCCTGAAGATGCAACAATAAAGTTGCGAAACGTCGACAATTTAAAACTTTTGTATTACTTTTGTATTTTTTACTGGATCCTAACCCCAAATAATACACCACTCTAATACAACAACAAGACTATGCATTTTCTCAGAATCCGACTTTGTATTAACGGCTTAATACATTGTTTTTAATATGCGCTGGGCATAAATTAATAAGTTAAGTATATTATTCTTCTTTTATTGTTGCATCCAACATAAGCACACTCTATTTTTTGGCAGACTGGATTGCATTAATTAACAGTTTCACAAGAATACAACGGACTCCAGCCTCGTAGAGTTAAAAATTCACGAGCGATTCCTACGTCTCCTGACTATCCTATCTATCGACTGAAAACTTACTAAACTACGGCACATTATTCGTTCTCCGCTGCTTCGCTGCAAACGACTGCCACCGCACAGCACCAAGCAAAATCTCGGACACCTTCCTCGATGGTAACAGTGTCTCCAGCTACATCTCGGATACCCATTGTATCGATTTCGCCCATAAAGTTGCGCATCTTCTTTTTTCCTTCAATAAACGCCAGTACTTTTAGGTGGATCTGTTCCGTTAGCGTTAGGTTACCCCAGGTTCATCGATAAAACCATCGCTAAAGCTATAAACCATGAATAAACCTATAAAATCACACCTCAAATGAACCAAAAAAAAAAACAAACGTGATATATATTACCAAAAAATCACGTGGTTTGGCAGCACTGCAGATAACTTTGTTACTTCATTTTGTTAAAATCATCATAATAGAGAATTTTTGCACTGAAAATTTGTGAAATTTGCGAACTTTTTCGTTTTTTTTTTTGGGAACCAAATAGGAAATGTTAGGAGTTTTCACTTTTAATCTACTCTATATACTATAGGCAATCATTTAAAATTAAAAAATAGAACTACAAATGCATGGGTTCATTAACGATAGAACATCTCTTTATTACTCTTATTTGCATTATTTTGTTCCTTCATATTTGATTTATACGTTTTAAAGCCAAATAGAGATTTTTCACTTATTTACTACTGTGTAATATTGCCTGCAAAAAATATTGTATATTCTTATGTGTTTTATTTAGCCTGTATACATATTTTCTGTATTGCATATTTGCTCTCAGTTTTGTTAAGTTTTTGAGATATTTCTTTCTTTTTGCAAAAGCATGTACTACTGTAAGTTTATTATTTCATTCGTTTGAGTGTATTTACAGTATATCTGTTTGAACGTCAAAAGTTATTTTTTAATTAAACTGATGTACAGGGTGGCTCATTTATCTTGGGCGACTACTTATCACAGAAAGTATACGAGATGGAGAGAAAAGTTGAAAACAAAGGTGTATTAGGGTAATTAGAGGGTTTAGTTTATTTTAACTTCATATATACAGGATACGTCGTTTTTCGTGGACAGGTATCAAATTTCTTATTTTAAATGGGACACCATGTATATTGATATGGATTCAAATAGCGCTGCTCATGCGCTTTCAACAATGTATAACTTGATAAGTCTGTGATGTAACGTTTTGGATTTATTGACATTTTTCTTCATTATTTGTTATATTTATAGACCGGTATATAGAAGGTATTTTGGCACTTTTTGAAACTCTGCCTGAGCCATAAAAAAATAAATGTATGTTTTATTTGCTGCGTAGTATCCAACTCTCAAACTAAAAAAATGATGAAGTTTTGTCAAGCCAAGCCCCTGTATATTATGTTAGGTCGATAAATAGAACTAATCGATGAGTTTACGGATTTAACGGTTCGATGTATTTGGCCCTAAACTTCACTTGCCCAAACCTACATTACACATAACCGTCACTGGCGCTAACAGTCGAAATCCCGACACATTGGAATGCATGGAATTCGTCGTTGGCCTTAAACGTCGAAATACATAAACATGCACGCCAATGACGTAAGAAACTTCTGTCACTGTTGCCAAAGTGCATTATTGTTCAAATGAAGTACATATTTCCGACAATATTAGTAATATTGTTTTTTATTTATATTTGAAAACATGTTATTAATATTCCTGAATAATAAGTTTTAAATGTTCTCAAAGAATTACCTGGTTTATAAAAATAGCAAGTAGCTTATACTGTATTCCCTATATGTCCTGAATTCTCAGTTTTTCGCCCATTTAAATGCAATTTCGAGAACGAGTTTACTAGAAAGTTAGATTCAGCAATTTAAAGGGACTATCAATATTAGGACAGCAGAAAGTATATTGTAATGTACAAATTTCATATTGGTAAGCCACCTAGATTCTTTTTTTGCGTATACATCTATTTTCTTAAATGTTCCTCTTCGGATTTTCTACAATCTATCGGTTTTTTAATGTATAGTGCACACTAAATGTTAGTTAAAAGAAAAAACATTTGTATTTGGTTGATAACATGATTATGATATATAGTTGTGTTTGCATTTTTAGGAAAACCAAGTAAATTCATGGATGTATCATCCACAGTGGGCTCCATCTTGGCAAATCGGGGTATAAATCTCAGGCGACATTAAAAAATGAAAATCAGCTTTGCATATAAAATTATGAGTAGACAGACAAAGCAGTGAGGAATGGTTCCATGGTCCATCTGAGAATAAATATAGAACTGCTGAGGTAATTCATTCAATTCATATGTCACAATAATTAGATATTTTAAAAATGAGGCATTTTTCCTTTTCAAAATATTTTCTTCTTACAAAGATAACTTTTAGAAAAATTTGTTAAATAGGTAGCAAAATAAAGTGCTTTGAAGATTTATTTCACATGAAGAGATCCATATACTTATCATTTTTAAAAAGATAACTATTACTCTCATACAGGGCTGTGCTTACCCTAGACTTGGCCTGGGACAAATTTATTTGGGTCAGTATTTTCAAAAAAGGCAACCTATTTTGTTAATGTTTACAAAATTTTAAACACTTGTGTCTTCGATGTTGGAATACCCCTCGAAAACCCTAAGGTATTTTGATGTTCTCTATTTCTTGAGTGATTTAAATGAACAGTTCATTCATACTAGGCTCTACACATAAGCAGGACGTAATCTGTATATAAAAGTTAACATAATCATCTGGGGAACAGAATACTCTTTCAATAAGAATTTTTTGGTTTACTTTTATGCTTTGAATACATTTTATTTTTAATGGTAATATATATTTTATACATCCGACTAGAGGACCCTTATTAAATAAAGAAATTTGGTGAAGTATCATAACCAAATCATTCCTACCCCTGTGTTGATATTATTGGAGATATCCCTATTTCTAGAAATTAAGTTTCCGTTGTTTAAAAAATACATTATTTATACACTGAACGTAAGCATCTTGAAAAGAGTTGATACTGTTTAAGACTTGGGAGTGCTATTGAATTCCAAATTTACTTTTGCCAAACACATAGATAATATCACGAATAGGGCAATAAAACTATTAGGCTTTATTTTAAGATGTCTTTGACCTTTCAGCAACGTGTATGTTCTAATAGAGTATTTTGTATTGTGCCATCTGGACTTGTGTAATTTATTTAAAATTCTTAACAATTTTATTAAGTCACCTTCTCTTTTATGTAAAATAAACTTTCATGTTTCTGTCAGATCTACAAGACAGGAGTCATTATTTCAGACTAACTTCCACAGAATTTGATAGGTTGCACTTTGATATTGTAAACAAAGAGAAAGTGTTATGATAATTAAAATCATTTAAATTTTCCTCTACACTCTACAAGGTTTTCTATGAGAGATGCATAAGAATTTATTTATCGTACAAATATAATTGAAATTTTAATGTAACTTAAATTCTTTATTGTCTAAGAATTCTATCTTATTGACAAATCTGATTTAGATATTAAATTAAATTTGCTTATATAAGTAAAAATATTGAGCTCAATTAAGATGTTAAATGAATGGAAAGAGCCATGGTATGTGATTGTCTTGTGTGACCAGTTTGGATGAAATAGGGAATATTCAGGATGTAACTGGAATGGTCCCATAGCAAACATATTAAATATATCGGAATGATGCCATACACGTATACACGAGCGTGAAAGACAATCTATATCGCGTTTACCATATTGCCAGGAAAAAAGTATGCATGTTAATATGGTGATTCTGGCAAAATTTCATATGCAATGGACTCAGGGTGTCTAAAATTTTAACCTAAGTTTAGGCCTTATACTTTGAAACTTTGTATAAAGAAAACTAACAAGGATGAAATAAAAAAATAAAAATTACTAAATCAATATAATAAACAACAAAAAGTAAACAATAATATTTTATTCCTATATATGTAGGTACTCATTATATAAATGTCTGTTTATGATTAAGTTATTAAGAATTAGTTTGAAGATGACTTCATAAAGTCAAATTTTCAATGTGGAATAAAATATCAAATTTTTACTTTTTGGTATTTTTTTTTAAGTCCGTTCTATTTTTTATAAAAAATTCTGTTTGGATAACAACGCTTTCTGAAGTAGATATTGTGAAGTAACTTCCCAGAAGCGAATCCCATACCCTGTGCCTGTGAAGTCAAAGCCAAACTTATAATTAATTACCTAATCACAAAAATATATTTATGTAATGAGTGTTTTGTTTTACTATCTCTATTCGTTTGGTGACTAAAATTTTCCAGATGGAATATAATATTATTTTCCAATTTTTGGTGCATTTTTTGAAGTCGGTTTTATTTTTTTATACATTTTTTTATTTCATCCTTTTTAGTTCTATTTATATGAGTTTTATTTTAAAAGTCATATTTAACAAATAACCATATTTAATATCTATGTAAATTCCTGATAAAATGGTGAACGCTTTTTTACGATGAATAACTATTTAATATAGCGTCATACTTTTTTACAATATGCTAGCTGTGGGACCACTCGGGCAATATCCCGAATATTACCTGAAAAGTTCATCGAAATTGTTGAAACCATCGCAGAGTAATCGTTGTACACATATAAAAAAAAAAGTGCATAGGGTGAAGTTGATAACCTCCTTTTTTGAAGTCTGTTAAAAGTTGCATTAATATTTGTGACATGGCAAGCTAAACAAAATAAAGGAAATGCCTGTAGATCCACCATTTTTTGTCCAATTGTAAATATTTAAAAACTGACATTGATAGAATTTAAAGTTTTATCGGAATGTAAAAATGCATAGATGGCACAATCAATATTTATAACATGTGTAAGATAAAGCTGGAATATACTTCTACAATTAAGCATTTAGTTTGATCATCTTTTTATTTTATTATTTAAATATAGTTCACTAGTCCTGTTCGAAGTAGTGCCATATCTATTTCATTAATTTCTTTTTTTTTAATAAGTGTAAATGTTTTTGAAAGTAATTACGATTTTTCTCTATTTTTAGTATGCCCAAGGATGACCATTATGTAATAAGATCACTAACAAGATGTAAGCTCTAGAAAATAAGAAAATGATATCATCTTGGACTGTGTCATTGGATAAAATCTGGCTTTCTTGCCAACTACACCGATTCAGTTATTGCCAGGGGCGAAGCAAGTGAAAACAACCCCTTTGTGAAATGAGAAAACTGATTACATCATAAGAAGATAATATTTGCTGTATTGTATTTTAAATAAAATTTATGTTTAATATAATCTTCGGTTTAAATGTGTTCTGAAAATAAGCTATATAAGGACTCATTTACCATTTTGTGAAGTAGGTTTTATTTATGCATTTACAATGTGTCGGACTTATTTATGAATAGAGTTTTACTTCTAGAAACTTTTTATTTCTTTAAACTTTTTATTGCTTTATTTCCTAGCCGTAATAGTACACTCAAATAATCTATGCTAATTTAATTAAAATTTTGATGATTAATTGATGTAATTGAATAAATTAGTTTTCTTTACATTAAGAGTCAGTTTAAAATTATCCAAAAACCATTTAACCTTATGTATGTCCTTAATAAATCTTATACCCATGTATTACTGGGGAAAATCAAAATGGAGTCATCAGCATAGGCAACCACTTTACCCCCTTGTGCCAAGATTACAAAGAGTGTTGATATATATGTTTAAAAGCACAGGACCCAGCACTGTACCTTATGGTACTCCAATTTTGATTTCTTTAGGCTGATTCAAAGCCCCTGCTTTAACATAATTAGATATATTTTGAAAACATTCAACATGGATCCTCCACATCATATAGCCATCCACAATGTCCAGTAGCATAGCCTGAGGGATTGTGTCAAATCCCTCAAAATAATTAGAAACGTACACAGATGTATAACTTTTACAAATATTTGTGATTAAATACACAAAATGAATTAAAATATATCATTTGTTAAAATATAGCTATTATTATTACATCCAGGGTTAGGCTACTAACCTACTAAATTAAATTATTTCTGAATTGTGTATACCAACTCTAGAAAATATATAATTAGGCCACAGTTAATATTTTTAAAATATGGGGAAAAATTATTCAAATTTCTAAACTTTAGCTATATATCTTTAATCAATATACAAAATATGTGATACACTTTACAGCAATAAAAAAATTCATTCAACATAGAATTAAAAATAAAGTTGACACTACATTTATCATATGGTGCATCTTTTTTAATTCTCAAACTACACACTTTCTCAGCAACAGTAATTATAAATGAACCACTTTATGTGACAAGCATATTCAGTAAATTTAAAGCTGCAGAATTTGAAGCTTCCATATAATAAAGAGGCCCAATTATTACATTGATGGAATGGGCTATAATTGGGGCTATATGACACTCGGATCAATACACTTAACTAAAGTCTTTTCGTTCTTCCTATGCAAACAGGGCAACAAAGAGTACTGAAGTATGACTATAATATACACTTCACTAATATCTGCAATGCATATATGAGCAGAACTAACTTCCTAAGCTTTGTCTACGATACCTATATGAAACATCAAGAAGACTTGCATAGGTCCTAAAACAAATTACAATTAATAAAGTACCTGCATGAATAATAAGCTTAGGAAAAATCATTAACAATCTTATAAAACACTAATCAATATGTGACTGATAAAAACTGATTTTTAGATAGGTATTTGCTTAGGATCAGGATAAAAAATTAAACATTAAAAAAAGTTGAAATTGTGTGTCTCAAAAAGCTAACAAAACAAATTAGTTAAAAGATATATGTTCAAGCTTCAAGGCTTTTGTGGATTTTTATATGATCTTTTGAGTAAAACTTTATTTTATCTTTAGGTAGGGAACAACATCCACATTAATAACAGATGAGGACTCACTCCTATATACTAACAAATAAGATTATCTTACATACCCAGTTTAAAAGTAGAAGGTTTAAAATCATCTGAATGCAAACAAGTAATAACTTCTTCCTGGGCTTTTCAACAATTTTTTTTTCAATATTCAATCTCCATTATTTCATTAAATAGAAATTATCTTGTGATAAACAAATACTTTATAATAAACAAAAAAAAAACAGTATTTATATTTTCGCTTCAAAGTTAGAATGCAGGCAAATACGCTAACATCATTTTTTCATGGTGTGGTTTTGATTAACAATGAATAAACAATATATTTATTTTTATCCATAAACTTGAGAACACAGCAGGCCCATTTAAAGAATTTTTAGCCAGTAGCGTAGCTCGCCAATTCGCTAGCGCCGCATTCCACATATTCCAATCTGTCGGGATTTCGACTGTTAGGGCCAGTGAAGTTTCGGTCCACTAAATGTTTGGGCCGGTGTAGTTTAGGGGAAAATACGCACTATCGATTTAACAACATGGGTCTGCGAAGCACCGGAATTTCCAAACATTGTTAACGAAATATATATGTATAAAATATTTTATCCAACCGTCGTTTTCCACAATTTACTTTGTAAATAAAATAATTTAAATGTTATTATCAAAGCTGTTTACTTAGTTAATTATTGTAAAGTGCTATTTAATATAAATTACTGTCACATGTTTCTTTTACGACCACCTGTATACATACATAAATATTGTAATTAAGGTAGTCGGTTAAGAACTTTTTATTCATACCAAATGTTCATTTTTCGAAAATGTCATGCTTTAGTTTGAAACCGGTATTTAAAAAAAATGTAAATTTAATTATAAACCTCTCTGCCTTTATCGCCCTTTAACCTGTGTTTTTTTGACTCATCAAAATCGGCCAAGTCGTTTAGACAATATGCGCCAACAAACATTTAAAAAATACATACGGGTCCAATTGAGAACCTCCTTCTTTTTTGAAATCGGTTAAAAATCGATTTTTTCTTTGTTCCTTTATCTGAATACTCTCATAGCTAATCACATGGGTCTGGAATATTCTTTGATAAAATTTGGTGAAAATGTTTAACAGGAATATAATAATATAAAACTAGATTTGTTCATTAAATAGGAATATTTCTTTCATATTTTCTATACAAAATTTCACTTTTTACTTACTCATTTCATACTTAGATTGAAGAAATTTAACATGTTGTAATAATCGTATTTTTTTGCACATGGCCAATATATACTCATATTTTATGTGGCTTGAAAGCTTAGTATAGCTATAGGCATTTTCCAAATTTAAAACTGATTAAAATAAGTGTACACAAACATATTTTATATTACTAAAAGACTGATTTATTTCTAGAAACCGAATTTAGGGAAATATTGTGAAATTTCTAGCTTCCTATTTTGGAACATTATAATGAAATTTTGGTGGAAATATATAATAATATATATTTAAGTTTTTAAATATATTTTTTGGAGAAAACACTCATCGAGCCCACTAAATTAGAAACCAAAGTCAAAATAATAGTTTTTATTTTATCTTATATATGTTATATATATGAATACCTTTGCTGATGACAGCATATCTTTTATTTTTTTAATAAATATTGTATATATATACATATATATATATATATATATATATATATATATATATATATATATATATATATAAATATATCGTTCTGTAATTAAATGAATTACAAAATTTACACATCTGAATGTATCTTAACTGATAAACTGGATGTTTTTCAGTATACATACTTAGACGAAATATATCTTATCTTAGTCGGATTATTTGCCCCATAACTTTATAATATATTACTGTATATGGTTAGATTATTTTGAATAAAGGAACTTAAGGTATCTATAACGCAAAAAAAAATATTTCCGATAAAACTGTGCAAAATCAGAAGCGTTCCTATTAGCGTCCTTTTTTTTGGTTACTAAACGACGTCTGTGATGTTTTTTATTATCCTCTTCTGGCAAAACACCCACTTTTTTAGAGAATAATTGAGCACTTTCAATTAAGTTATTTATTTCCGTATGTCTATTGCGAATTTTGATTAAAGAATCATTGATACCTTTAATAATATCTTCTGCATCTAAAATATGTAGGTCTTCTTTTTCTAAAATTTCAGTAACAATTTTCGTTTTATAAAATATATGTTTTATAAAAAATAAACAACTTGTAAAATCGAACTATAAAAGTCTTATCGCCTTTAGGCGCTGACATCTTTTTTGTACTGCTGTTAAACAAGACATAAAGTTCCTCCAATACATTAAAAGTATCAGCAACAATTGCACTAGATCTGCAGCTATGTTCTCAAGCGGTATTTAAGCGATGTGCCTGGCAAGAAATAAAAATAATGTGATGGCCAACTTTTTCTGATTTTTTTTGTTGAGTGCCATTGAATCGACCTGACATAGAAGCAGCAAAATCATAGGATTGAAGTGCTAACTTTGATAAGTCTATATAATTTACGTTCAATATTTTAATATTGTCGTTAGCAGTCGCTTTACCACTTTTATTTTCAACTTCAATGACACTTAACAACCTTTCTTTCGGACACCTACTTTTATCTACAAATCTCACAATTATTGATAAATTTTTTTTATTTGAATCATCAAGTGTGTGATCAGCCATAATGGTGAAAAATGGGGCTTCATTTATTTGAGTTACATTTTTTTCCTGAACTAATTTACCTAGAAGTTTATTAAATTCATTTTGAGAAGGTGTACTTAAATAGGTTACATGATATGGCCTCATTTCAGATTCACCAATCCATTTTTTTTTAAATTAAATTATGTCGTGATATAAGTTCCACAATTTTAAAACAGTTCCCTTCTTTTCCTCTATGTCCACGAAATGCTAAACCCCGCCCAGCCAAGATTCTTGCAACATCAAATAATATTTTGAATGCATTAGTCTTGTGATGCAGGACTCTGTTTTGTTCAATCATAAGGTTTATTTTATTTTTGTCAAGAAGAATATTAATAATAACTAGAAGATGAAAATAATCTTATAATGCAGACTTATGTGCAATAGAATTAAAGTGTTGCTGCAATTCTCCACTCTTATTTCCCCCAAAATAAAAAACAAAGAAAACAAAAAGCTACATCTTTTGCAGTACTATACTCTAGAAATTCAAACTCTATGTATCATTTCGAACAAAATCTATTTTTTCCATCACTAGGAAAAACTTTTAAAACTGCTTGGTGAGGACCTAATTTAATTAAATAATTTTTCTGTTGATCTGATAAAACTGAATTTCTTAACCCAGGATCATAATTAATTACGTCAGAATTTTTAGAAGAATCAAGAATATCAATTTTTAAACATGCATTTTTTGTCCCTATTTATGAAAAGTATTTCTTACAAAACAAATAAGTTTCAGCACAAGCCTTGCTAACCTCATATGAGATATAATACATCTGAATAACTGCTAAGTATTCATCTACCGCTGTCTTATTTTTAATTTCTTCCAAAAAATGTACACAAGTTTTAAGTTTATGCGATAAAAACGAAAAATTTCCTAAGCATTTAACAAACTTCACTTAGAGTTAACGTGCAGTCGTCCTTATTAAAACTTTCTTAGGGGTTGATGTTGTTTTGCAGTTCATCTAAACAAAAATTATTAATTATGATAAACCATTTTTGATTTATTTTGTTTTATGTATAGTATAGTAAAAAGTAAGTACCTATCCAGTATCCACAAAGAATAATATTAAACAGTGTAATAAACGGTTGTGTATTATTGAAATCATAACATAAATACCTTACCATTATTTTTAATTGCGCCATTATCTTCAGCACTTGTAGCTACATCAATTTGAACTTCCAGTGTCTTAACGATTACGTTTTCTTCCTGCGCATCAATATCCGTAGTATTATTTACTTCATTGGATGCTAAAATATATAGCGTCTTTGGCAAATTATTTTATCACATGAATACATGTTGTTTAAAAAAACATGCATCAATACTTGACTGGAGGTTGTCCAATTAATCATCAAAGGAGGAAAGTATTCCGAAACATGCCTGAACTTATCTGGCTAATAGACTCGAGCTGGTAACATGTTTTGTTTGCAAAAGTGCAAATAGATGGCGTTAGGAGCAGTCTTTCCATAACAAGATTAACACGTGATAGAATGAATATTATTTGTATCATTTTATCACTTTTTTTTATAGTGTAACCCTGGATTTTCTTAAAACCAAGGTGCAAGATTGCTACGCTCTTATTTAATAATTATTATTACTGTTTAATTTAAAATTATTTCGATCACAAAATGGTATCAAGATTACAGCTCGTGGTCAACAGAGCGTGCAATGTAGATGCCCTAGCTCAATTAACCCGGAGAGTAGGGCGTGGGAAAACTTAAGAAATCTTAAAGAAAAAAAAAAGAAATGAGCGCCACCAATTTATAACGACTTAAATTGGAAAGCCCCTTGATCTTCGCGGCACTCTTGATACTTTAAAAGAAAAAGAGTGAGCTAAATAAAACACACAAATGAAGTTAAGAAAAAAAATATATTTATCTGTTACTGTATAAAAGAAAAAAATATATAAACAATAAGTATGTTATCAGTTACGGTATAAAGAAAAAAAAGTAAACAATAAGTGTCACCAAATCCAGCAGCACCTGGAAGTTCTGAAGCGCTCCTAACTTCAAACTAGGCCCGTGACATGGGATTAGTCCCGAGTCTTGAAGTTAAATCCGTGACTTGAAATTGTCTGTGACTTACAGTTGGCTCCTGACTTGAAATTAGGACCGTGACTTACAGTTGGCCCCTGACTTGAACCCTATGAAAACAAAAATTTTCTAGAATTTTTCATAGTGATTCAAAGTCTATAACGAAATCCCAAATAATTTTAATTAATTCAAAAAAATCCCCAAAAGGTTTCTACTGATTCAAAATTAACTGAACAGTCAGAACAATAATTTAATTTTAAAAATTTAGTACTACCGAGAAGTATAAAAAAAATATTTAATTAATTTCAAGACACTAATCAGAACTTTTCTTTAAATAAAATAAAACCGCAAGCAACAAAATAAAAAAATACAATAAAATAATTTAAAATGAAATCACTAAAGATACCATCAATAAGCACAAAATACCCTGATGGGTATCGAAAATTCAGTCGAAACGTTGTGTCAATAAATCCAACAAATCCACAAATACAAACTAAAATCAAAAAGGAAAATTCTAAAATTTACCTTATCAAATACAATCTCAATAACCAGCGTTAACACTAAAATAAATACAAGGTTTCGACTGAATCCGAATGATTTAAATTAACAATACGTAATAAAGTAGAAACAATTCTAATACTAAAAAAAAAAAGGCCCTGATGAAGACTTAAAATTAATCGAAACGTTGGGTAGGAAAAATATAAGCACATTATTATAACTGACTCCAATAACTAAATTCAATTTACAATAAATAAATTTGTAACAAAATCGATTACTATAACAATTTCCCGTATAAAATAAATAGAAAATTTAGACTGACCTCGGCCAATTTAAATAGAAATGAGAATAAAATGAAAAAAAAATAGCAAAATCTTAACAAAAGAAGGCATGTATAGACCTGAAGAATAGCAAATATTTAAGCGAAACGTTGTGAGAATACTTACAAGAAATATAGATATAATAAGGCAGCAATAAGAAAAATCAAAAGGCACAAATATATTTAAATTATAATATAACCAGCTTAAAAAAGGGGTTTTATTTAACTAAAATAATTAGCCGCAAATCAAAATGCAAAAAAAAATACCATAAACTAAAAGAAAAGCAATTTACGTCATACTTAATTGTTACTGAAAACCTCCTGCAAGCCATTTATTAATCTGTTTATTATCTATTAAAAAGAACGAATGCAGTAATCAAATCACACTATGTAAGCTGCTTAAATATTGTGGTTTTATTTTAAAATAAAGTAGAGCCAATTTACGATCCACAAAATATGGTTAATATAATAGGAAAATGAATCAAATTACTGAGGTAAAAGATGTTCGACGAAATTCAAACTAAAAATGTGTCTTCGTATGAATTCGTTACACTTGCATTTAATATTTAAGATTTCAAAAAAAAATATAAAAACTAGCCCCTGTTGCATCAAAAAAAAAATAATCGTCACACCCGAGCAAAAGTTAATTCCAAAAAAAAAATGAGAGAAATTACCAAATTACGAATAGCAAAATTTAAGAAAAAAGGATACCCATTTCAGGATAAATGATATTAAAGCAAATTACCTATCCAATAGGGTCACTCAGTTCTAGTCAAAAAGTGGTTTCACGTGCCAAGTACAAGGGCATGGAAAATGGCGGTCTGGTCCAATCTTCAGGTAAAATCCTCTCTTAGAGAGATTTTCTAGCACGAAACATAACACTCACAGTGCAAACTATAATGTGCCCGAAAAACTAATGCGGTGTTGAGGAAAAATCCCGCTAACGAATTTCCAAGATTTTCCTGGATTGTTTCCTCAGACTCGCGCTGAAGACCTGTGGGTTATCTGCAGGTGACCAGAAAAGTGAAAAATGTGTTCTCCCAGCTTCCTTTCTATCTAGAACTTTGGTTAACTAAGGTGGCGGAATACCATTGGCTAGAATATGTCAGGTGCTAACAACCTTGCCAAAAGAGCACATAGTCGGAATAAAACAAGGATATGATTAACATGTTAGACAAGAAAAACGACTCTCCATTGGTTGAGAAAGATACAGGAAATAATGCAGGAATACACTTGGCAACAGCGAAAAAGATGCCTGCGCTCTTGATATGAGGAAGTACCGGATGGAGGGTTTCGAGCTTAGACAAGGAAAGAGAGGGGACGGATAACGCCAGCTGTTTTACTGAAGGCCAACTGGCACCACGCATGTTTGCTCAGTGGCGTATCACATGATTGATATTAGAAATAAATGTACATTTTTTGTGATGTAACTTATTTAGCGTTTTGGTTCACCGACGCATATATGAAAAGAGGTGATAAGTAAGAGGACTTTAGACGAAAATGCAATTTATTTTCTATCAAAATGAAAACCATTTGCAAAATTAAAATCTGCTTAAACTTTTACCGAGCGCCTGTTAGCTTTAAATATTTGTAATGTAAATTATCTTGGAAAAATTAGTATTTCGCTATTCTGCTTTTATATGTATGTATTTATGGACCTTCTTAATACTGAAATAAAACTAGGTATATAATTTAATTACGTTATATTTTATTTTATATAGCTGAAATATTTTACAGGGTTTCTACATACTAAATACAATTACAAAAAACTTAAAACTAAAAAAATTATATACATTATTATAAATACTAAAGCTAAACCAATACAATAAATGTTATTGTCCCTTAAACAAAATTAGCTTGGTATATTGACTTCTGATGGGATCTACTACTTCAGATTGCCTTTTACTTATAAAATGCAAACGAATATTTAAATACTGTAAAATGATAGATTCCATCAAAAAATATAAGTGGTTTGTAGTACCTTCTGATGCATGTTCTTTTAAATAATTAAAATATTTTGATTGTATGCAGCTAAACATAATTTTGCTTTTTAAGATACTTAAAAAATTCTTCTTTTTGATATCGTGCTCATAAATTCGCAAAAAATGTTCGCTTAATTTACAAATTTCTATTACGTCTTTAGAGGGATATGTTAATCCACCTCGATTTTTTTGGGAAATTAAGGAGTTTAAATAATTTTGTTTTTCCCCAATTAAATATTGTATGCACATTTCACATTTAATTAATGATTGTAACCTACGTGATACAAAACCCGCTATATAAATTATAATTTCTTTTGAACATTTACTAATTACATGGGTATTCATTATATATTCATGATCTTCCCAAATACTTTGCAACATTGGATACTTTTCAGATACCTCTGGGAGAAAATCAGGTGGTGCAATATTGAGTTCTGGTTTTTCAAACCTGCTTGATCCCACTAGTATAGGTATGTCATCTAAGGGAATACAATTCCCCATTCCCCCTTCACGAATTTCTGCTCGGACTAAAAGTCGTTTGTAAGCAGCCGTAAATTGTCTACAGGTAGGATTATTATTCCAACCACCCCTTGATCTTATGGATGAAAAAAATAGTTCAAGATGGTCTTGACTAATTTTATAACATGGAAGGTAAACAAGATAATTTTTTGAAATTGCTTCATCATACATCAGCAAGGTACTTTTTAAAGATATTATAAAACCTAGAAAGCCCGTTTTCCTTTTGGAATGTATTAGTAATTGATTGTTTGTAAATTTTAATGTTGAAATATAATCAATTGCTTCAGAAATAAACTTCCTAGTTTGGAATATATTTTTGTTAAAAATGGGTTTTTTATATCTTGGTGCAGCAAGGGTTCGGCTGTTTAATACATCAAAAATATTATTTAACATTTTAATAAAATTGACTGTAGCCTTACAACCACGAAATTCTTCAAGGCCTAAAGTTTCCTCACAAAAAGTTAGAGCATCTGCTACTGATTCGCTTAATAATTGGACAGCTAATCTAACTTTCATTTTTTGCTTAAAAAACTTGATGTGGGCTTTTCTAAGTTTGTTCCCTAAATGAAGTCCTTCAGATTGTTGTAAATTTTCTAATTTTTCTATGTACTCCCACTTAATTAAATTCCCCTGACCATCTACTAATTGTTTGCTCTCTCCGAATGTATTTCTAACTAGTTTAAGCATATGACATGGATCATAAAAAACAAAAATATTGCTGTTACGAATTGTAAAATATGTTTTCATATTTTGCAGTTCTATGACACAGCCTAAAAGATTTGCCATTGCAACATTCGAAGGAGCACCGTCAAAAGTTAATGATAATACATGGGCACCAGTTTCTTTAATTAATTCTATGCATTGAGACACAAGGGAACTTTTTTGCATGCCAGTAACCCGTCTACAAAAAAATACCCTACTGGTATTTTCCATGTACCATTTATGCAAACAGCCATTAAAACAAAAGCTTCTTTTGCTACTGCATTTTGATCATCGTCCAAGTCTACCCCATAGTAAACATATCCATGAAACTTTCTCCCATCCCATTCCACTTGTTTTCGAATTGAAATTTCGTCAATAACAAGTGCAATGAGAGTAGGTCTATCAGATATTTGGACATATTTTCTTAAAGTGTCAAAACACTCTTTGGTAAAACCTGGTTCCGCGTTTATATTTTTAAACCACTTTCCTATGGGGTAAACAAGTATCAAAAACTTTTCGAATGTAATCATAAGCTTTAGGTGAAAAAAAACTGACCGTTATTGCAAACTTTCTTAATTCTGGAGAATATTTAGCATTTTTTTTCAATTTACGTTTTTGCAGTTCTTTGGTTATTCCAGACATGTTGGAAAGTAATAGAGAATTTTCTGAGCTTATCAAATTTTTACTAGCTAAATGTTTTATGATTTGCTTCAATGACAAAACCTTCTTTTTATACCTTCGTACTTTCTGCGACAAGATTTTTATCTTCTTTGTTTTTTGCTGACTTTTTACCCTTACCCTAAATAGCTGTTGACGTAGTTTTTTTTTCCTAGGAGTCTCTGGATGGATATCTTCCAGGGTACTACTTGATGTAGAAGCTACTGCTGATGTGGAGGCAGTATTCTGAATATTTTGTTCATGAGATCTCTTTGTTGTCTGCAACAATTTGATTTGTTAAATTTTTAGTACTGTACAGTCAAATAATATGCAGTACACCAATTAGTAACATTTTTTCCAACCAAAATATATAAAATGGTAATCAAGTCTCATTAATATTTCTTTAAAAAATGTGTGTTATATAAATGTTATAGTAGTTTTTTGTGCCACTTTAACTCAACATTTGGTTTATAATAGGTTTATATCTAGAACATCTATAAATAGTTATGATTTGTAATTAGCATACTTTATATATCACTTTAGGCATAAATAACTAGATGGTTTAGAAATTGTGGTTTAAAGGCATATATATTGTTTTATCAATCAAATATACTCCAATTTCCATATCAGAGAGGTATTACTGTGTAACTGTTTAAACATGAACAATTATTAAATTTTGCCTACTATTAAAGAGAAATTAACTATAGTAATAGTAAATAACAATAAATATTATATTAAATACCTTATAAATTATATAATAAAGAAAAAAAAATATAGCAATTACTTCTACTAATCAAACAATGTTATTTGGATAGTTACAAAAACTATACTTTACCTTTTTTGGTTGCATATATTTGGGCAGTTCTGGAAATATTGTCGGTACGGCTTCATCCAAAAGACAATTTCTTTCGCCAATGCGATAAAAGAATTTTTTTTCAAAATGCTTGGAACAAAGTCTGTGATTCTTTGTTGGAGACCAGTCTGCAAGTTTCAGATTCTGAACCCAAAGTTCTCGCCTTACCAGATTTGTAGGAAATCTTAAAAAAAAACTTATGTGAAACTTCAAAAGAATATGTTTTATTATCAAAATAAACCAATTTTCCTATTGCAGAACTAATAGTAATTAGATAAAATAATATTAAACAAAGTTAATAATAACAATATTAACATTATGGTTCAAAAATATAGTAATAAACAATTTTTCATAAGCGTAATTATTAAAATATATATGAACGCCACCACTGCTCAAATGACATTTACTCGAGGAGATTAACCCAATTATGAATACTTAATTAGGTAATCATGAATGAAAATAGTCATGTTTATGTCCCACACTGCGCAGTATCGTGAAATCAGTCAGCTGTTAGATTATATTAAAATATTATACCAAATAACTACTTAGAACATGAGATAAATGGTTTTTTAAATGCAATTGAGAAATTACTTTATTATTTCTCACCTGTGAAACGTAACTTCAGGTTCCTTTCTGTCACTCCGACTTTTACAGTTGTAAGCACAACAAACCACCATTTTCCTAACACAAAATTTATAGTTTTTAACACACTTTCCGCTGAATAATCCACAAAAGAAACTGTGGTGACACCTCGATTGTCTGGCACCATAAAATGGCGTCCTAATGAATTTCTGCTTCAATTTGCGCCAGCGCCGTAAACGGGTGTTACGCGTCCTCTCTCTCTTTCCTTGTCTAAGGTTTCGAGAATAAGTTAATATGGAAGTCTTAGCCGAATAGATCCGAAAAGTTCCGAGACGACGCAATAATAACATTGACAGAAACAACTAACCTGAAATTTAAAAGCAACGCCTAGGCGAAATGGAAACGTAAATAAACAAATAATATTTAATTAATTACTCTAGTACTAATGGAAAAGGACTACTCAGAAAAGTCAAATATTAGTCCGGAGTAGAGTACCAAAGAGCCAAAAAAAATGATGTACTAATGCAGGAGTAGTTAAATGTCATAAAAATGAAACGTAAGTTGAGTTTAATTTAATAGAATTTTCCCAACTGTATAAACTCATTATTTAACCATAAAATAGGAATTTATTTACACAATTATTAACTATTTTAGGAAATGCATCAGACGCAGACGTAACGAAATTTCAGTTTATATTAGGCTCCAAGTAATTATGCAACTATGGACAAAACAAAAGTCGATCTGAATTTCGGAACATCAAACATTGATAGAAATTATAAGAAGGCTGTAGTTTATATAGTCTCAGGAAAAAAAGGGTAAGAATATTAATATTCAATCGAGAAATACCTTTGGTTTATTTATGTCTAACTCAAATGAAAATACCTTTATATGTTACATATTCACAGCAAAAGGGAACACGAATAATAAAATGTAGATTTTAAGAGAAAGTATGAAGTGGTGTATATATAGTATCTATAGTCTAAAAATAATCCTATGTATATCTGAAAAGAACTATTTATCAAGGCAACCTTTTTTTTTAATACAAGTATTTACAGTTCAATATTATTAATACATAATATGGACTTTATATCAAAGAATTTATTGGGGTACTAATGATTTGGTTTTTTTTTTTTTACAGCGACAGAAGAGTTATACAAAATATAGGCTCGAATCTAAAGATGCAGCATATCTAGCCAAGGAAAACGAAAATCCCAAGACTTGTATAAAGGACTCGAAAACAGGTTTTCAAAATTAATAAAATTTAATTTATAACTACTCTGTAAAATATATGGGAAATAAATAGTTTGTCTAAAGTGCTATTTGAAGTTTTTCTTATACAGTATATAATTATTAAATTCGGCAAAATTAAATAAATCCAACAATTATATTTGAACTGATTTTTTTTGGCGACATCTATGAACGAACGCTAAACTTATACCATTTACTGAAAATTATTCCTTTATATCTTGAGTTCAGATATAGGTACAAAATTAACTACTTATCGAGAGGTGACACTGTGTGTACCGAAATTTGCTGCAAAAGATGTTGAATTTATATTTCGCTTAAATATGAACAATGTAACCGCTTCTAATAACAAAACTACTAAAATCTAAGTAAATCAAACCAACAAGGCGTACATATTAATCACTAAACTTAATACTAAAGTAGTAGATTATAATATTAAATTAATCATACAATGAAATGCACTTATAACAAAATTAAACTGTTAAATGAAATGCACTTATAACAAAATTAAACTGTTACAATAGAACGAAATTTCGTTAACGAAAATTAGTAGTATAGGAAACAATTGTAATAAAATCGTGCCTAATTACATGTTAAAATTTATTATAAGTCTCTTAAAAAAATAATCCGCTCGTCTGTGGCGTATACAGGTATATAAAGAGGTACTTAAATCGCCTTATTGAAGTACATCTCTTTAGAATTCTAAATTTTTTGAGTATAAGTAATTTCTTTTTCATGAAATTTTTCAAAAAAAAAATTTTGAAAATTGAAATGGCGTTTTTGAAATCACAATGGAAAATTATCAAATATATACGTTGCCAAAAATATATATATTTTTCACATAGAAAAATCGGTTTTAAAGAATTTAAAAAAAAATCGACTTTGCTATTTACGATATAGCTACTTTATATTTTACTCATCCATACTCAAAAAATCTCTTACGTCTAAAAAGGAAAAGGAACATTTTTGCTGCTAAATTTCAACTTTCTGTTACTAGAGGGTAGGGAGATTTTTGTTTATAAATTATAGACCCAATATAAATTTTTATAAAAATCTAAAATATGAAAAATACACGTATTCAAGCGTTATTCAGAAAAACTAACAGTGTTTTAAATAAAAAATATTGTAATATTTAAGGGGCGGTTTCACCCTCTTGGAATTTGAATTTTGAAAAACCCCTTTTTATCGAACCTCTACACCCTAAAATCAAACTGTATGCCAAAATTCAGGTTTTTACTTAAACCGGTTTTTACTCCATGTTCGAGATTAATCAGTGACCCGATTTTTTGAAACACCTTGTATACATTTTTAAAAAATCTTAAAATATGTAAAAATTAATTAAAATATACGTGTTCAAGCGTTTTTCCAACAAGCTACCTGTTTTTAAGTAGAAAAATATTGTAATATTTAAGGGGCGGTTCCACCGCTTTGGAATTTGAGTTTTGTAAAATCTCTTCTAATCGAACCTCCACACCCTACAATCTACTTACTAATCTAAGATTTAAACTCTCTACCTTTAGACCAACAATCCAGCACGCTACCAGCTACCACTGAGGTACTCTAATGACCTACTTTTAATTTTGTTCAAAGTGGATTAAAAGTTACGGCTTTTTTCAGTTGACCCTATTTAAAAATTTTCGATATTTACAGATAACTTTTTGACAATTTGGAATCTCTTACTTAATAAGAACCCTACTACCATGACGCCTTCGATACTAAATGTGTAGATTCAAATTTTTTGCCCTTTTGCACTCTTTGCAGCTAAAACAAAAGGGTTGTGTGGTGCATCAACGACTTTGATTTGGACAAATTTCCCATCGTGCTTTTTTTTCGTGTGTAGCCTTATAGTTTTTGTTAAATTCTGACCCACACTTTTGAAATCTGCTACTTGTTTTCTTTTGATCCATGATAAATTAATGAAATAAAATGTACTTGCAAGTAATATTAATTTACCGTAATTTTTAGTGCGGCGAGAATTGAATTGAATTGAAAATTAAATTTATTTATATTCAAAATTATGAATTTTGAAACTGGTATAAGTGAGTAAGGAGATGTGGATCGGAAAGTTATATAAGTTTCCTTAAATGAATATTAATAAAGAGAGGAAGAAGAATGGATCAATCAGACAGGGTAAATGACTTCAAGTCTGGGTTCATCATTTCACTGATGATGGCGAAAGCCGAAAGCGCTTTGCTACGTTTTTAATAAATTGATTTGCACGTTTTTAATAAATTGATTTGCACGAAATACAAAGAAAAGATTTTCACAATTTATTTACCTCTACGTGCACACAGCCCTTCCCCTTTCATATTAATTTATCTGTTTAAATTTTTCATCCTAATATTCTAGACTTAGTTCATACAAAATGCTTAACTTTCTGAAGATATGAAGATAAAAAAATGTATGCTTAAATTTGTGAAGATAAGAAAATGTGTCGTGTATTTCCTTAATTATTAAAGTTAGCAAATTTAATAACAACAAAATTATAAACAGTGGTGACTCTGCGGAACGATCGTTTTCTTGTTTAATAATAAGTCGAATTTCTTTGTGAAACACACACAGGGTTAAATAGTTTAACTATTAGTCTTACAAAAAAAATTGCTTTATTAAACCGTTTTTTAGAAAGAACTAATGCATTATTTTTTTGGGACAAAAAACGTTTTGAGAGCGGTTTTAAGTCACTATAAATTTGGGGCTAAACTGTTTATGAACATACTGATGCAAGACCCACTTTTAAGGGGTCAGGAATTTAATATTGCCTACCCTGCTTCAAAAGGCACTGCACGCTACTGACATATACACGGTGTTTTACGAAGAAATGGACATAGTGCAATGGTTAGTATGAACCAAGAGCCTTTCATATTTGAATATAAAAAAATTCTAAATTTTTCTCTAACGCATATATAGGGTGATTCCTAAATTTTTCAAACTAAATACCTCAGGCACTAGTGAACCTATTTTAATGAAATTTTGCACAGTACTAGAAGTACCTGAGACTAACCTAAAACTGGTTTATGACTGGAAAAAAAATTAGGTTCGGACTCAATTTTTTTCAGTTTTTTTGTACATTATTAAAATTAACACTCTGTAATTTACATATTGGATTTTTCAACATTGCATAAAAAAAACAATGACCGGTACTTTATAAAAATGCAAATAAATTGATTGCGCCTCTTTTGGTTTTTTAGATAGAGAAAAATATTTTTTGTAAATAATCAGTTTATGTAAAACAAAACTTAATATTACAAACAATTTTAAAAAATGTTAAAGATCTTTGGGACTAAACTAAAACTGACATGACGGGCGTATATATATATATATATATATATATATATATATATATATATATATATATATATATATATATATATAATATATATATATATATATATATATATATATATATATATATATATATATATATATATATATAGGAAAAATTCAATTAATTCAATTACCAGCGTGTCTAGAAATAACAACTATATGAATAAAAGTGAGAGGATTAGAAAAGTGAAGCAAATTTTATCGAATGAGAAAAATCATATTTTCATATTATGTCCCAGGTCCCGAACAAAACTAGGTAGGCAAAATATTAATTGGAAGTTGTTGCCAATAGGTCTAATAATAATAGTATATAGTATGATAGATAGATATATATATATATATATATATATATATATATATATATATATATATATATATATATATATATATATATATATATATATATATATATATATATATATATATATATATATATATATATATATATATATATATATATATATATATATATATATATATATATATATATATATATATATATATATATATATATATATATATATATATATATATATATATATATATATATATATATATATATATATGTTCAGTAGCCTTATTTGGTACTGTCAAAAATATATTTACATTGGCTCCATAATTTTTATTTAGAATTAATATTTGTTTTGGGTCGTTCAGAGCTTCAGTTTCATTTGTTAGTTCTTGTAAACATTTTTGGCAATTAAATTTAATTTCGGTAGACCGGACCAAATAACCAGCGTAGTAAGATGTTGCGTAGTCTTCAAGCCGAATTTTCTAGACTTTCTATTGACATATCTTGTATGTCGACATCAGAGTTGTTAATGCTTCTGCTGTCAGTGTTCGCTATAGTTTTTGAAGAGTTTAAGGACTTATTTTCTGTAAAATTAAAGGGCATTGAAAAGTGACTTATTTCGGGATCGTTTTCACAGTTAGACGCTCTTGAAGGTTGTAAAATAGTTGATATAGTTTGAATCCAAAAAGATAATCTGAATGCCTTTGCCGTTGGATTTAAACTCCAACCTCCTCTTTGCCGAATTACAGAAAAATAGTTTTCTAAAAAGTCTCGATTGAGTTTGTTAGTAAGGAGAAAAGGATTACAATTTTTTTCGGAGTCAAAGAGACTCAAAATTGCATTAATCGACTGTACCATACTTTCAAGGGCGGTCAGCTTTCTTTAAGCCTATCCACACGAATTTTTTTCAAGGGTTTCATTGTCTTCCATTTCACGATGCTTAGTTAGAGTATTAGTTATCGAAATAAGAGATTCGAAAATTGGTTTTCCTTTTCTTAAAGTTTCTAACACCAGTGGATTTTTATCGCTGATACCACAATTAAAAGGATTTTTATCAAATAAACGTCTACTATTCAACGAATTAAATAAGTTGTTTAGGTCTGGGATAAAATCCGCTGTGTCAGAAGCTGCTTGACTCAATTATCCAGTAGCGCAACACACGACCTTATTGCCGCTGCCATAGAACTAGAGAACAACTGAAGTGCCAGGGAACAAGACATCTTTTCAAAGTTGTTAGGGTTTAGTTTTTTTTTCTGTTATTTTGGGAAGGGCTCTGGCGGTGTTTGTTTTTCGATCCATTTCAAAGGTTTTCCTTAAAACATTAAATGAAAATATTTTGTTAGATAATTTAAAAGTACCAGTTAACCAGTTATTGCGAATGCTTTTAAATAAATGTGGAACATCATATATGGCAAATATTTTTTATTTTTCAACTTCAAAAAATGGTTTGTTTTTTAATACACCTAAAAGGGGGGGAAGAAAACCAATTGAAACAAGGCTTTTAGTATTAAATACTAGTAATCGTTTTAGTTTTGTTTTTTTGATGCTATTTGTAAAAAAATAGGATAATGGAAATTTCTTCCATTTGCCATAGATGCTTTTGATAGAAAAAAACCAATGCATAAGTCGCATGCTTGGCACTTCTTCCCAAGGGTCCCAAATCTTCGAATCCCTCAATAAGATCTAATTTTTGATTAAATTCGATCGACTCTTTTATAGACATCTCAATTAAATGCCACAATACATTGTCGTTTATTTTCGGGCATTGCTTCGCATTTTGCTTTTAGATACTTTAAAATGCCTTCGTCTATCCCCGGTCTATAATCATTATGCCTAAGCCAGCCCTGAATGGTCTTGGGACTGAGCAGACTAAGCCCTTGTCGCCGCAAAAAAATACCCACTAGGCGATTTATAATAAAATGAAGTCGCAAATTCCTTTTCACTTTTGTACCAAAGTCGTCTTTTTCCACGAAATTGCATTAATTGGAGTGTAATTTTCTTTTTCATTTGAACTTTCCGTGGCATCATTTTTGAATTTTCGGGTAAATTACTTATTTCTGACAAAAAAGATGTATCTGCAATTTGATGGGAAAATAGTTGTTTTGGGCAAATTTCTGATGATCGACTGCCGTATGTTTTTTGGAGAGTGAGTACTTTCAGGCCTTCTGTATTGTCCGCATTATAAGGTTAAGGAACTGCGTCCTTTTTCAAACAAATTTTTTTTTCACCTCTAAAGTCACTTTCTAAAAAGTGGTTTTTGCATATATATTTTTGTTTGATTATATCCTCTGGTAAGTCGGCTAACTGTGCATTTCCTAACAAAAAAATATATAATTAACTTCCTAAAATATTACATAATTGCCAATTTTTACGGTTCGTTGTTGCAAGCAAGCACAGAAGCTTATAATAGCATGCAATAATCGTTTAAATAACTTAATACAAGTAACAAATGAATTCTCATTGCACTCAGAACGTGTTTTTTTGTCGTAATAAATAAAAATATACCAGGTTTTCTATTTGAAATAAGAAAGTTAGGGTAAAGTTCAGTCAGTTGAGTGACAGATAGCAAGTAAAAATGTCAAAAAAATCTTATTTATCCAATATACCAATGTACCCAATTTCATTTGTTTTTCTTGAAAAAGAAAAAAGTTATAGAGCGATCTCTTTATCTATGGACCCCCGGTATACTCACTATTTTTATTAATAAGTAGTAACATAAAACATTTTAGTGTTTTTTGAAATTTCAGCCACCTGTAATATAGTGGCATAGATTTGATCAAGATCCTATTCGATACTTTCATTTAATGTGAAGTTTTCTTGTAATTTTTAATTATCCCCATATGCCAACAATTAACTACGACTAAGTACATGAAATAAGTAACTAACTAAACCACCGATATACATAGACTTTCATAAAAACACCCAGATACCAGAGCTGGAAAGGATTCCAAACATTTTTTAGGATTCCAATACGTGATTCGAATACTTTTTTAATGGGCGATTCGTGATTCGGATTCGCTACACGATTTCAAAAGAATTCCTATTCGATTCATTTTTTATTAATTCGGATCACATGCATATATGAACTATAAAAATTGTAACATAAATATTTCCTTTTGAATAAAATAAAATTTTGTTTCTTTCGTAATTATACCAGATAGATTCAATCTGCATAATATTATTTATTAAATTTTCGAATACATCAAAAATTGTTAGCCACATTTTGTAGGTAGGACCTGCCGTGCGGTTAATAAAGGAATCTAATGAAAATTAGCTCTGACGGTCTGTATAATAATTTAATGAACACATTTACCTGGAACTGTACAATTTTTTAAAATTTGCTAGTTTTAAATAAAAAAAAAAACTCGAAAACTGTCGATCTAAAATCAAATCAAATATAATCAACATATAAGTAAAACTGTATATAAAATAAATTTCCGAGACTAAAAGGTGATACCTATTTAACACAAATAAATTCTGTTTTCATGGAAGCCCATATACCCATGTATCGGTGGATTCTACTGTACGAATATTTATAATAAGTAACTTTATAGGCATAATTTATTTGTGCAACTACACACATGATCATGCATATTATATTATTTTTATATGCTACAATCAAAGTTTTTTTTATACTAAATTTGGACATGTGTGTATATACTTACTAGGATCAAAACTGCTATTTTTTATTAGGTAGGTACCTATGCGTCTTATTTATTTTACAAATTACCTTACGCATGCTGCCTACTAACTACACAATGTAAAATGTAAGAAAAATTAAAAGCCACAACTACTACTACCTCCATAAACCTACCACAATTGAGTAACCATTTTCTACACACTTGGTGATTTTTAAATGGGAATCTAACCCCATGGTCTCTTCGATTTTTATACAATTAAAATATTTACAAGTATTCCTAGCCATTATTTGCTGCGTCACTGAAGAAGCTATATTTAATTTATCAGTATTTTCTGTTCTGCGGCACACCGTCTATCAACCACTGCTGAGTGAATAGTGATGATGAAATAATTTAAAATCTAAATACGCGGGCCGGTCAAAGGCGCGGCAACAATCGGCAACATCGAAATTCGCGGAACATAAAGATCTAGTTCAGCCATGTCAAACATGCGGCCCAGTGAGCATTTTTCTGCGGCCCAGTGAGCATTTTTCTGCGGCCCAAATCAGTTTTGAAAACAGCCAGATAATGCGGCCCGCGAACAAGTTGAAAACCGTTTTTGAAAGCGCGCGCCGCTGCAACAACGAATGGTATAATAAAATGTACAATTGTACGTAGTGCCATCTATGTTTAGGAGGATGAACTACACATACTTAACCTAAAACCTAAAGCCAAACGTTATCTGGCTTGTTCCATGAAATTCTATCGCGCAAAAACACAGATGACGCTATCTGAACATTCTGGAAAGAACTCGAGAAATCACAATCCGTATATAATAAAACGTGACTGTTTATTACTACGGTTTTTACATAGCGATGTGGGGTTTTTTTCAAAAAACTGTGTTTTTCGAATTTTCGCAGAGTTTATTTCGGAAAATATTACAAATTTGACTGTATTTTTGTAGGAGACGTATTTCTAAGAGACCAGTTTGAAAATTTTTCTGTACCACATTTGGTACCGGATAGGGGGTACCGAAAAGTCAGGCAAATTGCTTTGTACAGCAGGGTTTTCATTAAATTTTCTCGACTGTTTTAATTGGTAAATATATCAAACCGATTTATTTGTGATGGTTAAGAAGGAACCCGTGCCATGGACTTATACAGTATTACATTTAAGAAACCAAAGTTCATTTATATCAGAAAAGCTAAACACCATGTATATTTGCATACAACACTAGATAAAAATTCGCACAATTCAAAACGTTTTTATATGAAAGTTAATGGGGTATGCATTTGTAACCAAAAAACCTGTAGGTTGAGGTTATATTAATAGTAAAGAGAGTCGGAACCTTACATGACTTAGAAAAAGATAGACATACTCAATCACAAATTCAAATAGTCAGTAAAAACCTTAAACGTACAATAATTCGAATGCAATGAATAAACGGTGGAAGCGTAAAGATCAAATGGCCTGATGGTGGATTTTCAATTGTGAATAGACGGCTTGCAACTTTATTTGGAAATGGAATGTAAAACGGGTTCTTATGTATTTGAATTTATAAATAAGTATTTACTATACATTTTAGATACAATTATAGTATATCTAATTTGTATTTTTTGCACTCAAACAAAACAACACTTAGTTTTAGTGTTATTTTTCGTTACCATACTTTAGATTTTATTTGAAATTTTATTTGGTATTTGGAGCAATCTTATGCAAAACGTATATTTTTTACTGTAAGGTCTGAATTGGATGTATCAAATTAGCGGACGTATGTTAGTCAAAACATAGCCGTAAAGGATATGTTAATAGTAAAGGAAATCAGTCCGAAAATTATCACACTCGCAAAAAAAATATAGATTAAGCAACCTTTTGCTTTCGATCTGTGTTATAGCCGGCTATTAAATTTAGATTCGTAAAAGGAAAATTATTAGGTACGCTAATTATAATTATATATTTTAAAATTTTTCACTTTTTGAATACAGCCAAACACTTTTAAAACAATGATCGAAAATCAGAAAAACTGAAATATTTTGAAAACTATAAATATTTTCTGATGAATATAAATTAGCAAAATATGTGCCATAGGGAGATGCATATTTTATTCATATACGGGATTTTTTCATGGTCTTACCACTTTCAAGTTTTTCATTAAATTATAAATGTCAGTTTTATCGAAAGCTATAGTTAGTATGCCAATTTTTACAAAAAGAAATTTTCTTTTATTTCCAGTTCTATAAATATTTAATTTATTTCTATACAATTTCATCAAAAATTAATAGTAATGAAGATATTATTCAAATAGTTGTTTTTGTAACATGTTAACTCATCATAACTCAAAAATCTACCCTATGCTTTAACTTTAACTTCGCAATTAAATAGAATTTTTGGTTACTATTATTATTATTATTAGTAAACAATAACTTTTTAACCGTTATCATTTTATTTTAATACTAACAGCTGTCAAAATATTTTCGTTCGCAACCATTTATGTACTAGTAGGACCAGGGACCGTTTATTATACAAAACATAGCCGTCATTGATATGTTAATAGAAAAACACGTTCTGCGCCACACGGACAGGAATGATGCACAATGCAAGCACCCATATTCCACAATTTTAGTACCAGTTAGTTCGGATTATCATGCGATATTTCTACTTACAATCTGACAGTTGACTTGCTACTCTTTTTATGTATTGCATTAATGGACGTTTGTTAATTAAAGCAGGTCGAAAGTAAGTGTGTACACAAACACAAAAGACCCTTTTTGCAACCTAACACTCGTACTTGTTAACAAACGGCCGCGAAGCACGTTTGTTACTATGGCTCTCACACTCTAAAATGACTGAACCAACCTAGTGTGGGTAGTGTCATTTCAGAAAACCGTGTTTTTGGACCTTTCGGTGGGTATATTTGGGAAACTATTTGAGATAGGGCGATGAATCTGACATGTGTTTATAGAGGAAACGTAGATCTACATGATTCGTTTGCATATTTCTCTGTACCACATTTGGTACCGGAGATGTCAACTTCGTTGTAACACGGTACAGATCGCAATTTTTAATTTTTTTTTGTCGAAACTTTCTGGAACGATGCCTCTCCCAGAATCCTATTGTGTTTGGTTGAGCTTGGAAACTGTTTCGTGATTTTACGATTTTTTTTTTCGTTCGAAAAAAGGGTATTTTGGAGCGCTTATAGCTCGAACTGGGTACGTCCTAGCGAAATTATGCAAGAGACATTTTTCAAAAGGAATATAGAGAAGAACAAAAACCTGAATGAATCTCTGTCGGAAAAATGACCGGAAAGACGAAATTTTTTCGAAAAAAAATTTTTTTTTGATACATTTTGCTTTTTATAGAAAAAAGCAGGGGTCTTGTCGGAAAACTGATTACGGCATCGGGAAGTACTCAAAAATATACACAAACTGGAACATCTGTGAAGGATTCTGAGTATGTACAGGGGGTGCAATTACTAGATAAAATGTTTAGAGTAAAAGTAAAAATTGGTACATTTTACTGCGATTTTGCAAATTTGAAACTTCAAAGTCCTAATTTAACCTCACTGTGGGGCTTACTGTAAACAGTAATCGGAATTATATAGGAAGGATAGATAGAGCGTTTATTTGGCTACAAAAACCTATATATAATATTTCCTTCTAGCTACTAGGGAAATAGGTGAAAATTCGATTTAAAGGAAAAAGTACACGCTTTTGGACACAATTTCTAGGTTTCTCTGAGATGATCAAAAATTTCAAAACATCCAGTTTTCCTTGATTGTCGTCGCTGTCAGAAGTGTAATTGAATAAATATTTAAATAAAAATTATTTAATTTTAGAGGCTCAAAAAGAATTTCTTGTGTATTTTTAAAATTGGCAGCATAAAATTTGAATGTTTTTAAGTAGGTAGCTACAATTTGAAGGATAATTCTTTCCCCAATTTTATAAAATATCTCGTAGAAAATCATGTCATTCTCGATTGCATGCATTACATCAATATTCGTTTAATAAACGTAGTATTCGATTAATGTTTTAGGATCAGTTAGAGCAGCAAAATACTTACATCTAATTGGATACGGGATAGATACATTTTTTAGCAAGACCCATTAACTCTATAGGTTGGCGACCGGCTTGCTTTAGCACGGCATTGTCTATATCTCTTCTGTGTGCGTTTAATTACATATATTATTCTTTTTTCGTTCAAAATTGAAACTTTTTTGTTACAATAGAATGCAGCCTTCAAGATATAAGTTATTATAATTTTAAACTTATGTTTAGGGATGTTGGTCCAAATTTTAACCAAGTTTTTTTGCTGAGTGCATCTCAAAAAGTTCGCATATGATGTATTTTTAAAGTCAGTAGTGTGTTCTCATTTTTCGTGATAATGGCTAGAGATATAGAAATAAATATAAATATTAGTATATAGGATGACTTAGATACCTACCTAAATAGTTTTTCACATATGAAATATCCCATATTTTATTACATTTTTAAATGTCATCTAAAACTCTACGTCTACTTCATATATTGTCCATAGGCCTACGTTTAATTGTTTTCGAGATATTGACATTTAAAAACTGGGATTTTCAATTTTGAACAGCTGTAGAGTCTAAACAGTTTAATTAGAACAAAACGGTTTGCACTTTTCTGATTTAGTTTTTAATAGTCTGCCATACATTTCTCTCTATTTCTAACCGGCAACCAAAATATTAACCGAGAACAAACTATGGGACACCTTACGTATATTATAAGTATTTTTCATATTTTATTAACTATAGGTATACTATTTGCAGTAAACACAATTATTTAACTGTTCAAACATCTTTTTCAATAATTGGAAATAAATCAGCACTCAATTTATACTTACGGTAACAAATTAAAAATTCAGTTAATAATTTTTTCATTTTTTTATAAAGCTTTTCGTGGGGGTCCACTTCAGAATGGCTTCTTTTTTTACTTAGCCAGTTATATATTTAAATATTTTATTCTTATTAATAACCTTTGTCTTAGAGAGCACTCTTGCAACATCTAGCTGTTGTTGTGTCTATTTGTAATTATTTTCAATAGTTTTTCGGTTATTTTGGGTACCTTCGTTTTTAATCCATTCAAATCCAAGCAACGAAAACGTCAAGCTGACTAAGCAATAAACTGGCCGCCTTGTCAGATTAGGTCGCCAGTCGACGTCACGACCTCCGCCTCACCTGCGCGTCCCCCCCGCCCGATAGCTACTCATCGAGGTAACCTGGTAGAGTTAATGGGCCTTGATTTGTTAGTACATCGTCCGGTATGTTTATATATTTTGTTAGTTTTTTTAGGATACGGGCATAGAGTTTCTAATTTTTTTATGCTGGTATATGTTTAGCATAGGAAATGTAATGAGTCGTGTCATTTCAGAAAACCGTGTTTTTCCACCTTTCGGTGGGTATATTTCGAAAACTATTAGGGCGATGAATTTGACATGTGTTTTTAGGGAGAACGTACATGATTCGTTTGCATTATTTTCTGTACCACATTTGGTACCGGAGATGTGGACCCGCAAAGTCGACCAAAAAAGTCAACTTCGTTGTAACACGGTTCAGGTCGCAATTTTTGTGTTTTTTTGTCGAAACTTTCTGGAACGATGGCTCTTCGGGTTCTACAAAACCTTGTTGTTTTTGTTTGAGCTTCGAACCCGTTTCGTGATTTTACGATTTTTTTTCGTTTGAAAAAAGGGTGTTTTGAAGCTCTTATAGCTCGAACTGGGTGCGTCCTAGCGAAATTTTGCAAGAGACATTTTTCGTTGGAAATATAGAGAAGAACAAAAACCTGAATGCATCTCTATCGGAAAAGTGACCGGAAAGTAGAAATTTTTAAGAAAAGCTGTAATTTTTCGAAAAAAAATTTTTTTGATACATTTTGTTTTTTATAGAAAAAAGCAGTGCTCAAAAATATACACAAAATGGGATATCTGTGAAGGATTCTGAGTATGTACAGGGGGTGCAATTACTAGATAAAATTTGTAAAGTTTCCCAAAAATGGGTACATTTTTTCAAATTACCCTGTATTACAAGAAAGCTAATACACCTAGGGCGTGGGGTAATTTTTTTACGAAACTAGATACTCGTAGGTAGATTGAAACTAAATTTTAAAATTTTAGCATACACGGTTAAATTACTGCGATTTCTCAAATTTGAAACTTTAAAGTCCAAATTTAAACTCACTTTGGTGCTCACTCTAAACAGTAATCGGAATTATTTGCTGATAGAAGGATAGAGCGTTTATCTGACTACAAAAACCTCTATAATATTTTCTTCTAGCTACTGGGGAAATAGGTGAAAATTCGATTTAAAGGAAAAAGTACACGCTTTTGGACACAATTTCTAGGTTTCTCTGAGATGATCAAAAATTTCAAAACATCCAGTTTTCCTTGATTGTCGTCGCTGTCAGAAGTGTAACTAAATAAATATTTAAGTAAGTAAGTAAAAATTATTTAGTTTTAGATACTCAAAAGGGATTTCTTGGATATTTTTAAATTTGGCAAACTTGAAGGATAATACTTTTCCCAATTTTATAAAAGCAATAAGCTGTCATTCTCGATTGAGTGCTTTACATCGATATTCGTATAATAAACGTGCTATTCGATTATCGTTTTAGGACCAGTTAGAGCAGCAAAATACTTGCATCTAATTGGGTACGGGATTGATGGATTTCTAGTATATACGGGCAAAGAGTTTCTAATTTTTTTATGCTGGTATATGTTTAGCATAAGAAATGTAATGAAGTTCAATATTATACTCATCGGAAAAGTAGTAAAGTTATTTTATACAGCGTCAGTAGCTAGGATATTTTTTAGAAATTGTGTTTTTTTCTTAGTGAAACTTTTCGGTACAAGACGTTAATTGAAACATTTTGCTTTCAAAGCTGCGATTTTTTCAATTTTCTTTTCTTTACTGGTATTTTCTTAAGATTCTTAAGACATTGGCATTTTAAGTTATAGGTAATAGGTAGGGTTTGTTTGATTAATTGAATTTCAGTACAAAAGTATAGCATATATTGTTATACAGGGGCCGTAGGACATTTTCTTTCTTTAGAAATTCTAGTTTAAGTAGAATTATTTCGGTTTGGAATATGGATTGAAGAGATTTGGATAATAAATTTAGAAAATTTAGTTTTTGTAGCCATGAATTTTTTCATTTTTTTCTTTACCTAAACTTTTAAAGGATTTAATTGGAGTTTTTGATAATCGATAGGATAGTTCTGGCAACTTTTACGGGTGTAATTTATTACAAAAAATAGCTCTTAAAAAATGGGCATACCTGGCAACTCCTTAAAATTTTTATATACGGTTTTCACTGATTTTTGAGCTTTTAAAAAGTTGATATTCTCCTTATGGGTTTTGAACTGCTTAACATTTTGAAATATTGTTTCCACAGATCTATGTAACTTTTAATGGTGTAATTTTTAAAAATATTTTGACAGTTATTAAAAAAAATTATGTGGATTATACCATTTCATGTAACTTTTAAAAGCGCAATTGATTTGAAAAAAATATTTTGACAGCTGTCAAAATAAAAGTTTTACCCGTGACTTTTAAACTATCTGAAATATTTAAATACGGTTGTTACAGTTCCTTGTAACTTTTAAAGGCGTTATTTATTAAGAAAGAATATGCTGAGTTGTAAAAAAACGTTAAATTAAAAAAAATATTTTGAGACCTGTCAGAAACCTGTTTGAGAACCTGTTTTTTTTTTACCTTTTCAACTGCTCAAAATTTTTAAATACAGTTTTTATTGTTCCTAGTTACTTATATCAGAACAATATTTTGGCGGCTGACAAGAAAAATCTAGTTTCTGTAACTTTTGAGCAGTTACTTTTCTTTAAATCAGATTTTTACATATTTTATGAAAATATATTTTTTAATTATATGCCCATATTTTTGAATTTACAAAATGACTGTATAATATATGTAGCCGCGTTTTATGTATAGAATTTTTAACAAACGTTAACAATTTTATACATAAACGTGACTGTTTGTTACTACGGTTTTTACGCAGAAAACTGTGTTTTGTAGAAGACATATTTCTAAGAGATCAGTTTGAAATTGTACAGCAGGGTTTTCTGAGATGTTTTTTTGATATCTACAGACATATGAAAGTTAATGGGGTATGCATTTGTAACTAAAAAACCTGTAGGTTAAGGTTATGTTAATAGTAAAGTCGGAACCTTACATGACTTCAATAAACATACAATTACTCAATCACAAATTCAAATAGTCAGTAAAAACCTTAAATGTACAATAATTCGAATGAAATGAATAAACGGTGGAAGCGTAAAGTTGAAATAGGCCTGATAGTGGTTTTTCAAGGGTTATGTTCAGTTGACAGTGGAACACGTGCTTTTATAGATTAAGAGTTTTGCATAGGCGTCTTGCAATTTTATTTGTCAAATCTTATATGAAAATGCAAAACGAGTACTTATGTACTTGAATTTATAAATAAGTATTTACTATAAATTTTAGATACAATTATAGCATATCTAATGTATATTTATTACACTCAAACAAAACAACACTTAGTTTTAGTGTTATTTTTCGCTACCATACTTTAGAATTTTTTTGAAGTTTTATTTGGTATTTGGAGTAAACTTATGCAAAACGTATCTTTTTTACTGTAAGATCTGAATCGGATGTATCAAATTAGCGGACGTTTGTTAATCAAAACATAGCCGTAAAGGTTATGTTAATAGTAAAGGGAATCTGTTCGAAAATTATCACACTCGCAAAAAAGATATAGATTAAGCAACCTTTTGCTTTCGATCTGTGCTATATCCGGATATTAAATTTAGATTCGTAAAAAGAAAATTATACTAATTAGGTGCTTTAATTATAATTGCATATTTTAAAACTAAATTAGGAAAATATGTACTCTAGGGAGATGCATATTTTATTCATATACGGGATTTTTTCATTGTCTTACCATTTTCAAGTTTTTCATTAAATTTTAAATGTCAGTTTTATCGAAAGCTATAAGTAGTACGCAAATTTTTAGAAAAAGAAATATTCTTTTTTTTTTCTAATTTTATAAATATTTAATTTATTTCTATACAATTTTATCAAAAATGAATAGTAATGAAGATATTATTCAAATAGTTGTTTTTGTGACATTTTTAACTCAAAAACCTACCCTATACTTTAATCTTAAATTCGCAAATAAATAGAATTTTTGGTTACTATTATTATTATTATTAAACAATCATTTTTTAACCATTATCATTTTATTTTAATACTAACAGCTGTCAAAATATTTTCGTTCGCAACCATTTATGTACCAGTAGGACCAGCGACCGTTTATTATACAAAACCTAGCCGTCATGGATATGTTAATAGAAAAACACGTTCTGCGCCACACGTACAGGAATGCTGCACAATGCAAGCACCCATATTCCACAATTTTAGTACCACTTAGTTCGGATTATCATGCGATTTTTTTACTTACAATCTGACAGTTGACTCCAACTCGTTTTAGGTATTGCATTAATGGACATTTTGTTAATTAAATGAGGTCGAAAGTAAGTGTGTACACAAACACAAAAGACCCTTTTTGCGATCTAACGCTCGTACTTGTTCTCTACCTATATATTACTCGATTCTATTAAAAGTAATCCCTAAGATACTACATTTTTGTATAGAGAAAATATTTATCCTTTAATAAAGCAACTTTTAAGTATTTTTTTGATTAGCCAGACTACCAAATTTCTCACAGAAATTGTTGAAGTTTCGATATTGCCCGGTAAATACTTTTTGATGCTATTTATTTTAAAATATTTACCTTGCTGCAAGATTCGTAGGCTACGGCAGATAGCTTATATGGGCAGGTAATTTGAAAATAGTAACATCATTTTCAATGACTGATATGATCATTTCCTTTGTCTTTTCTTTCGTTTCCACGTTGCATATGGTTTTCGTTAACCAAAAACTTTTAATCAGCTGTCACTGATTTAAGAAGGTATTAAGAACCGTTTTATAGTTGATATCTATTAAGCCGTTTTATGATACGGCTAGTAAAACTGTTTAAACGTCATACAGTTTTGTATTATAAAGTATATATAAAATTTAATAGAAATACGTACATTTTGTTATCTCAAAACTAAGGTACCTTCTTACATGCTTTTATTTAATTTAAGGTAATACAGTTAGTAACTTTCAAATTGGGTTTTGATTTATGTGTATTTATTTACGCCCAAAAAGCAACTTTAATTTCTTCGTGTTTTATATTTAAAGGGCCCACATAAATTTGACAATTTACGTTTTCGCAGGAATGTTAATTATACTAGTGATTGTCATTGACCTTGTCTAGCGCAGCAGTATTTGATGAGAACGTATTTAAACAAAGTATGAAAAACAAAATATAATTTTTTTTTAAATAATATAAGACACACGGAAAAATGCTTTAATGTTCATCGAATATGATTGCTTTGTTTTGCAAATTGTCACTGAATTTTCTAAAACACATTCATAAAATATACTAATCTAAATATTCGAGGAATATTCATAGTATTTATTGAATATCTAAAAAATATTCCTAGAATTAATTTTATTTTTCCATCCATGTAATATTTGTTTATATATTCAAAGGATATTCGATATTCCCAACAAGATATTGCTAAAATATCTTCAAAAAGATAGATATCTATCTGGGTATATACAAAAAGCTCTTCTGGATTTGCACCAATTTTTATATTAATGGTGATGTATATACTTAACTTAATACGAAATCTCTAATAGATTTTCCTTAAATTGTCAAGGAATGATAGTGTCATATACTTAACTTACATAAATTTACTCAAAATAATCTGCAATATAATTGCATAATATTTTCTCACGTTTATTAAAACAATTTGCAAACTCGGTTAAAAAATTTAGAGGAACTGACTAGCACCACCAGCATCCGTCGTACGATAAGCACCCATCTTTAACAAAATATTTATGTTTTAGCCTGAAATTGAAAGGAAATCATCAATACTATCAGGAAGGAAATCATCAATACTATCAGGAACCAGTACGCTAGACGAGCTTAGAGAATTAAAAGAGATTCTTCACAAGTCATCGTATGTCCCCAAACAGGTATTTCCATTTAATTTGAGCCTTTCACAAAAGCAGGTGGTAATCAAATTTAATCAAATGGTATAAATAACATAAAAATCTTTTGTAACCTGACTTGGTACCCAATTCTTGTTTTATCCGCAACTGCAATACAAACATCTTCCATAACTATATCAAAAGGCATCCTAAAAGACAATATTGAATGTTGGCCAGGTGGTTTATTCCTGTGCCAAATAAACTTAACTCTCGCACTCACACACAAAGACACTATCACCAACAAATCATCAGTCCTAGTTTCTTAAAAATAGACCTGTCTTTTTGCACTTTTGTAAACTCTAATGCACTTTTGTAAACTCTAATGCTAATTTCATCTGACTGCAATATTAGTTTAGTTGCACAGAAACGTTTTGAACTATATAAATCACCTTTCATGACAACCCTCAGGATTACATTTAGACCCATGGGGGGGATTTCAAAAGCAAATAAAATCTCTAAATATTTTTTAATAGGGGTATTATAATAGTACATATGCAATATAATATGTTTTTTCAATTTTCCAATACTTAAATATGTGTTACAGGTCAAATAATAGTAAATTTAAACACAGTATCTAAAAGATATTTTTAGAGATATCCTGAAAGACCGCACCCCAAAAGAATATTTTTAAATATACAGAACTAATGTAATAGCCTTTCAGACACGTCGCTCGTTAATCTTACAGACTAATGTCGATCTGTTACTGACGCAAAATATAATAGCTGTATAGAACTGCTGCTAATACACTTGATAGCAGCACAGCCGTATCCAAAAATCTAATTTAGCGCCAGCCAACATATTTTTATATATTTTTTAGTCTGAAATTCGTTTGGGCAATATCGTGTACCAGGAAAAAAGAAAGTAAAAATAACAAAAAATTTATATTCAATTTTAGAATTGTATTAGTGAAAAAAAAACGCTCTCCGAGATTTTTGCAGATCTTCACGTTTCAGTTGACGAAAAACATGTCTTCTCATTTTCGTCGATCTGTCTGTCTGTTCGCGGCATAGCTAGAAAACTGCTTACCCGAATGTTGAAAAAATATTACTAAAAAAGTAATATACAATTTACTTCAAATTTTGCACAAATCTAAGATGCCAAAACAAAATGGCTGCAAAATACAATGTTTGTAGTTGTGACAAAAGAAATTACCGTCCGAGATTTTTGTAAATCTTCACGTTTCCTGTGTTCGCGGCATAACTAAAAAACTACTTATCCGATTCACTTTAAGTTTTGGTAAAAAGTTAAAGGTCGTATGGAGATGACCTGATAACATCCAATATGGCAGAAAAATGAACGAAACGGCCTAGCGAAATGTTAAAAAAATTATTATTAAAAAACTAATTATTCAGTTTACTTCAAATTTTGCACAAAAATAAAGTATTACGTTGAAATCCACTGGTAAAATGTTCCTACTAATCCAAGATGGCAAAACAAAATGACGGCTTAATATTTGAAAAATCAGCCTGAAAAACTACTTATTAGATTGATTTCAGTTTTTGTTCAAGAATTAAATGATCTAGAGATGAACTGGTAAATTTGTGGTATAAATTCAAGATGGCAGTCAAATAAAATGTTTGCAGTAGTGAAAAATCACGCTCCAAGTTTTGCATATCTTCACGTTATAGCGTCCCAGATACCAAAATACATGTTTTCTCAATGTCTTTTTGTCAATTCCCGGCATAGGTAAAAACTACTTATCAGATTGATTTGAAATTGGGGTTAAAAATTAAGAGTTACGTAAAACTGAATTGCTAACATTTTGATACGAATCCAAGATAACAAAACAAAATGGCGAATATTTAAAAACTCAGCCTAAAGAAAGTACTTAGTAGATTGACTTCAAATTGTCTGCAAGCATTAAGTGCGGAGACAAATTGTTACGAATTCAAGATGGTGGAACAAAATGGGGGCCAAATAAAATGTTTAAAAATCAACGTAAAAATATCTTCTCATTCTATAGACATTTTGCAGAAAAATTAAATGTGATATAGGGATAAACTTGTACGAATACAATATGCCGAAACGAAATGACGGTCTTAAACAAATCAGTCTAAAAAACTATTTATTTACCTTATTTTAGGTTATACCAAAAAATCAAGTGTGGATTAGGTAGAAATTGGTAAAATGTTGCTACGAATTCAATGTGGCAGAACAAAATGGTTCCCAATAAAAATGGCAAAGATAATATATAAGTTTTAATAAATGACTATCTGCGGAACTAAATCGGGTCACATCTCACTATTCCTAATAAAAGGAAAGATTTATAACCGCAGAAGTTCCGGGTAAAGGAAATTTGCCGATTTTTTTTTCATATTGGTAACTAAGGTAATTATAAAATAACAGTTAAATAGTTTAGTTACTTACCATTAAAATAGCTACAAGTTTTTGCCCAAATTAAAATATTACGAAAAAAGGGTTAGTAATCTCAACGTTTTCAAAAACTCAAAGGTAGGACAACATCGTGAATAACTTCTCTTTGACTATACAGGTTGTCTCCAATTCGAGCCTTATCGTTAGAATCTTGAAAAATTCCGGAGATATCCGGAAAAAAGCAAAAATTCCTCCATTAAGTCAAAAGGTCGGTCAATGACCCCCCAATAAATATTTCCAAACAGAAACAAATAAATAAAATAATACACAATTTATATTTTTTCAATTTCTTTTTTAAATTTGGAAATTCCATCTTTTATTCTAAGCGTGTAAAATCGTTGACCATTTTCTTAATTCCGCGACATACTATCCATGCCTCGCACCGCGATCTCCGGAGAGGTTTTGTTTCATCTGGAATCGATCATGGCTGGCGGCCCGTGTTGACCTCGTGGTTATAAACTAAGGCGAGTTTTTCTCGAGTGTTTCCGATCAAATTCGCATAGAAGCGCATAGGTAAATTACGGCTTACGCTGGCAAAGTTCGGGTCAACAGCCGCGCTGAGAAAACTTAAATATTTTTGTCAGTTGATGTGTTTAATGTGGATCGTGTGATAGGTTGTGGTTACGATTGTGTACTTTTATAAATATAATTTGGAAGATTTTACATTTTGTTTGTTGATTTTGTGGTTTAAATTAATGTTTTAAAGAACGGTAGCCACAGTGTTTTAGAATATTAGGGCTTTATAATCCGTTTTCAATTATATTGACCAGCTAAACTTTGAGAAACGACTCGAATTTAAGACCAGTAGTCGACCTTTGCCGAAATTTGAAATTCAGCAAACAGGTAAAAACAAAAACAAAGAAGTAAATCGTTATTTTCGTAAAAATATGTACCATTTATATGCCTGGACATGCGGTTGCGAAGTAACAAAGGCATTTTATTGTTTCGTGTGTCTGATTTTTTCAGATTACTCTTTGTGGTTTATATGCATTAACCCCCCTGAAAAGTTGACCACGAGCCGCCACTGCTTATGTGTGGTGATTCTGAAATACTAAATGCATTTTTAGGTGCACTTTTTTAAACGGAATTTAAAGGCGTGTCGAGTTTTTACATCTTTACTATTTTAATATCATAACGCCTTAAATTTTTATTTCGAATTATATACCTCTCTAAAATCCCATAACAACACCGATAGACAAAAATGTTGACGTTTCGATACTACAAACCCATCATTGAATTGAAACAGTGTATTTTTTTTTTACTTCGGCAATTGCAATTAAATATGGATTAAGTAGTTCACAAAAGATAAACTTTGAATGGTTTAATAAAAAAAACTTATAATAAATATTCAAATTTCAACTCTATTTCGAAATAAAGCTCTACGGTATTAGTCAAAAAGTTAAAGTATAGACTCTTCGGTGGTCACCTAATAAATTTTTAAGTTCTTTTTCATTTAGGAAATCTTGAATTTAGATCACGTGAATTTAAAATTACTTTCCGACGTTTTCCCTGAGGTTGCATGAGATCAAAACACTGAATAAGAGTTCAGGTATTGATACCCGACCTGTGTTCACCGATGCACGACTCACTGTAATGATTGGTTTCACAGCATGATGTAGTACGTAGCACGTGCTTGGTTGCCTGATTATTTCAATAAATCCTCTATTCTTCCTTTTATTATACCCCCAGACGGCTTCACTGCAGGAGATCCAAAACACTCTCCGTGAGCAAAGTTCAGGTATTTATACCTGACCTGTGCTTACCGACGCGTGACTCACTGTAATGATTAGTTTCCAAGCATGATGTAGCACATAACGCGTGCTTGGGTGCTTGATTATTTTAATAAACTTCCTATTCTTTCTTTCATACTATCTCGGGACTGATGCATGAGCTTTGGTATATTTTACATTAATCATTTGTACTGTTTGAGTGCTGGTGTTCAGTAACCGTGGATTCAAAAAAAATAGTTTTTTACCTATACTTCTTTCATGTTCCTTAAGTCTAGTAGACACAGACCGTCCAGTTTTAAAGAAATTACATGTTTCGGAGATACTAGGCATTGCTTAATCTTTTTCTGCGTTTTAAGGATTGTGCGAAAGTTAGACCTCTTGAGAATTCTTGCAATTTTATCTGTAGTAACCTGTATAAATAATATAATAAAAATAGAGTTTCAGTCAGTATCTTTGTTTCAATAGGAACTAAATTTTCATCACTATTGAAAGACCTCTAAAGACTAACGAATTGAAAACCGACTGCTTCTAAGATAAATAATAGTGAGTGCTGTACTTTAAATACCTATCTGTATTAGTCGGTTTCCTGTAAATTGGATAACCTAAATTCTCCTTTTGTACTAACGCATCAAGGAAGAGAATGGCTCCCTTTGACTCAATTTTCATAGTGAATATTACATTAGAAGGTGTTGCTTTAGATGATCTAAAAACATAATACAAACATACCATCGACATACCTAAACCAACATTTCGGTCGTAAAGAGACAGAGCGTAGAGCAGTTTGCATGAAAGCCTCTATAAAGATGTTTGCTACCCACAAAAGCTCCCATAACTGCACACTCGAGGTTTGCTCAAAAAGAGTTCCTTGAAAAATGAAATAAGTGAGCGTTAAGCGTTCTCTAATCAACTCAGCTAAGACCAGATCGAGATTTTATGTTTAAATATATCTGAAATTATTGAACTTAAATCGTCAATAGGCACATATGTATAGACGGATTTAACATTAAAACAGACTAAAATAACGTCGTAATTTAAAATCTTTAAACTTTTCAAAAACATGTTTGGAATATTTGTTATAACATTTAGATCGTCCTGTAAGAGGTTTAAAATTTTGGGTTAATATTTACCTCTTTTGTAAGATGACGAAGTTAATGCACTGACGATGGTGTCATTTAGAGGTTCGTAAAATCTGGGAATTTTCAAACCGTTTGTCTTCAATTTACTTCTTTACTAGGTCCGGCAAACCCACTGATAAGGTTGCAGATTTTTCTCTTGATTTTCTGAGTTGGATCGGTTTTTATTGCCCTGTACATTATCTACATAGTTGTCCGTAAACATTGTTGCATTTCCTTTATCTGTTGGTAGAATTATAATCTCTTCTTTGTTATTGAGGCAGAGTTTTAGACTATCTCTGTTTCGGCGTTGCTGGAAGGTGATTTTGTCCAAGGTGGAAGAATTGTACGTCAAAAAACAAATTGCAAACATTCCGTATAAAAGCATAAATATCGTAAATTAGATTGATTGGTCATAATTTAATTGATAACAGAATGCTCATAGTCCACATATTTCATTTTTCAAGGTACTTTTTATTGAGCTAGATAGTGCCATTATCTTTCTTGATGTGTTAGGTTATTCGGTTTACAGGAAATCGGTACATACGAATAGGTATTTAAATTTTTGCTCTGACCATCATCCATCTCTAAAACAGTCGGTTATCAATTTATTAGTCTTTAAGGCTCTTTCAGTATGTAATGAAAATTAATTTCCAAATGGAACAAAGACACTGATAGAATTTTTACTATCAAACGGATATTACACTAAAGATATTACGCAAACGATTGGATATTACAATCTCAATCTTAGAGAGTATTGGATATTCAACCATCAAGCAGTGCAGTTTTGCCTTTCATACTAAGTACTATACATAAAATTGCAAGAATTCTGAGGAGGTCTTACTCTAAAAATTGGGCAATGCTTAAGATCTCCGAAATATGTTATTTATTTCCAAACCTAAGGAGCTCATAAAACTCTCCGTTTTTGTGGTAAAGTGTATATGGGGAAACTGGACGATCTGTGTCTACTAGACCACTAGATATATAAATAAAAAAAACAATTATTTATTCCGTTGTCGCTGAACACCAGCACTCAACAAGACATATGATTAATGTAAAAGTTTCAAAGGTTGTTGCATCAGTTTCGAGATATTATAAAAAGAATATTAGAGAATCTATTGAAATTTGAAATAATCAAGTGCTCTATAAATTTCAATAGAGACGTGGACTCAATGCTACATCATGCGTAGAAACCAATTATTACAGTGGGTCACGCGCTGATGAGCACAGGTCGAGTATACATGCCTGAACTCTGCTCACCCGAGCTCATTCATTGTTTTGATTTCATCCAGTAAAGATCCCTGAAGATGTTTTGTATAATTACAGGCGATGCGTCGGAAAGTAATTTCAATTTGACACGATCTATACACAAGAAACATGATACTATTCTAGCTCATTTATTTCCGAACATTTAATTTCCATTCCATAATTTAAAGGATCTCCATCTTGCTACAAACATAACTGCTTAATACTTTTAAGGGTTCTGACAAAAATTTTAAAATCGTATAAGTTCCCTCGCAAATAGAAGGAACGATTTTTTTTCTACATACCGACGCACACATTATTAGATTCTAGATCCTGTAGCGTAGGTTATTGGCTCTTCGTAGATAGACTAATATTATTCCTATAGATCCCAACACGCATATGTTGGCTTACTTCCTACTCAATGGTTTGATTCTCGACTTGGTGTTCTTGTATATTTTTTTATTTAAAATAATATAAAAAAGGTTTGACTAAAAAGATTAGCTAAGAAAGTAACATTCGTAAAGCTGTACCATTTGGTTAGTCTTTATTTGAACTTAAAGATGTTGGTGGTTATTTTGATTTTATGAAGAAAAGCTTTCTTCTTTACGTTAATTATTCATAAAAATAAAATGTCAAAACTAAGCATTTTTTATTTTAAAAATCTACTTTTTAATGAAGAAGTTTTTCCAATTCGTGCATAAATAATTTGAGATCCCTCTTCTCCTGGCTACCGCCCTAGGTAGCGGGAAACGTTGCTAGTATAGCCGATTTGCAAACTCTTGTTACAAAATAGAATTAGGTTCATGTTTTTTCTTACGCTTTACGTTCAGCGATTTTAAGTTATCAGAACCAATTGCCTTTTTATTTACAAGGTGAATAGATTTAATAATCCCTTAATTTGCCCACTCAGGGATAGATAGAAGAGAAAATATTCGCGTATAGTGATACAACTTTGCTAACAAATTTTTCAATATTGACAACATAATATTTATTCAATGACATTCATGAATATTCATTATTTAACGTACCAAAGAAAAGAAAAGCGTAACAGTTTAAATAAAAAGCTTAATATTATATTACCATCAATAATATAAGATTTTGCTAACAGGATAAGGAAGGAAAGCGTCTCCTCATTACCTCAATCCACCTATATGTCAGTTCCTGTATCCAGTAGATATAGATGAGTTACTACCTGCATATCCACAATAATATTAGAACTTAACATGCAACATAGACAAAGACCGTTTCAAATTTGTTGTTCTGTAAAATTCATATTTTGTCCTATCTATCTCTATTGTCACTCAAGAAACCATTAGTCGTAAAAACGTAAACAAAATTATATGTGGAAAAGGAGTTGAAATATATCCCTTAAACAAAATATTTTACTATGATAAAGAGGATGCCTCACTACCAAAATCTAGGAGTCACATGTTTAGGTAAATTGTCCCTCAAATTTGAACAACATTCTACGGGGACGTAGGGTAAAATTCATTCCCTAAGTAATGAAAAATTAATTTACCATGATAGGCTAATGTCTCACTACCAACATTTGGGAGGGATACGCCTAGATGGCAAACAATTAGTTCTCAAAATTTGAACAAGATGCTCTTGGGACATAAGGCTAAAATGCATCCTTTAAAATAAATTTACCATGATAAAGTGAATACATCACTGCCAAAATATACGACTGAGTGACCTGCTTAGGTGGAAAACAATTAGCTCTCAAAATTTGAACAAGATTCTATGAGGATATTGGATTGAAACTCATCCCTTAGGTAATTAACAATTTATTTTACTATGATAAAGCGGATGCCTCACTACCAAAATTTAGGAGTAACACGTTTAGGTGGCAAACAGTTAGCCCGCAAAACTTCTAAAAACATTCTAAAAAGACCCTAAAATATGCCCGTTAAATATTTTAAAATGTATTTTACTGTGATAAAGTGAATGCCTCACTACCAAAATATAGGAGTAACCTGCTTAGGTAGAAAACAATTAGCACTCAAAATTTAAACAAAGTTCTATGGTGACATTGGGTTCTAATTCATCCCTTAAATAATTAAACATTTATTTTAATGATAAAGCGTATGCCTTACGACAAGAATTTAGGAGTAAAATGTTTAGGTAGCAAACAATTATCCCTCAATTAAGGAATTAAAATTTAATTTTACTATGATAAAGCAAATGCCTCACTCCCAAAATATAGGAGAAACCAGCTTAGGTTGAAAACAATTAGCCCTCAAAATTTGAAGATTGATGGCTTTGAAATTAACCCTTAAGTAATTAAAAAATATATTTTACTATGATAAACCGGAATTTAGGAGTAACCTGCTTAGGTAACAAACCATTACCCCTCAAAAATTATAGAAGATTCTATGTTGACATGGAGCTGAAATTCATCCATTAAATAATGTATTTTACCATGATAATTAAAAATTTATTTTACCCTTAAAATTTGAATTCTATGAGGAAAGGGATACATTAAAAATGTATTTTATCAAGATAAAGAAAAAAAATAGTCCTAAAAAAATATTTTATTATGATAAAGCGAATGCCTCACTACCAAAATTTAGGAGTAGCCTGCTTAACTAGCAAATCATTAACCCTCAAAATATTTGAAAGAGTCTGTGTGGACATGGAGTTAAAATTCATCCCTTGAGCACTTATTTTATCATAATAAAGCAATTGCTCTACTACTAAAATATAGGAGTAACAGTAGAAAACAGTTAGCACTTAAAATTTGAACAAGATTCTATTAGAAAAGAGCTTGAAATGCATCTCTTAAATATTTAAAAATATATTATATTATGGTAAAACGAATGCATCACTATCAAAATATAGAAGTAACCTACTTTGGTAACAAACCATTAGCCCTCAAAAATGTGTCCAAGATTCTATGGGGGAAAAAAGAATGTCTCACTACCAAATTACAGCAGTAACCTGCCTATATAGTAAAGAATTTGCCCTCAAAATATGAATAAAGTTCTATGGGGATATTGGGTTGAAATTCATCTCTTAAGTAGTTAAAAAAATACCAAAGTTTAGGAGCAACATGTTTAGATTACAAACAATTCTTCTTCAAGTACCTTGTCATCTTTGAACCCTGACAATCATCAGCGCTATCTGTACTTTGTCGACAGCTTTTCAAAAGAGGCAAGTCATGAATTTGCTATACCATTGTCGCAATTTTTTAGCCACAATATTCTCCGATGTTCATTCTATTATTAGTTTGAGATATCAGTATTTTTCATTCCTGAGTATGTGTCCGAAGTACTCTAACTTTCGCTTTTTGAGTGTGAGCATAACCTCGAGGTATCTTGAGATTTTTATAAGCACATCTTCATTACATCCAGGATATTTTCAACATCCGCCGATACGTACATATTTCGAACAACTGCAGTATTTTATACATGGCATCTGTTAGAATCCACACCTCAGTTCCATAATAGAGAAGACTGAAGACAGCAACATAGTACTCGAGTGTGAACGGAGAATGGGAGGACTTCTTTTTTACAAATGATACTCTGGCTTGTTCAATTCTGGCACCAACCTCCTGCATATTATCCCATTGGACGCGTTCGATTTGTTAGTTTTGTACCTGAAGAATACCCCCTCCAACTATGTTTTTCCATTTACTTTTATTAATGTTTAATTTTAATCCAAATACTGCAGTTTTGTTAGCTACTTGATTTAATAGAAGCTGAAGTCTCTCCAAAGAAATCGCCATGATGACAGTATCGTCTGCATACCGAAGATTGGTAGTGTTTACGCCATTAATCAAGATTCCTTCAATCGCAATTCTTGCATTTTTATAATCGTTTTTCAAATATTTTGTTTGAATAAATGTTAAAGAGCAATGGTGAGACGATGTAGCCCTGTCGGGCTCCCCTTTTAATCTGTTTTTCTTCTGATATTTGTTGATTTGCCTTAATTTGTGTAGTTTGGTTCCAATAGAGATTTGAGATTATGATGAGATCTGTATCTTCCAGGTCTTTAAGGATTTTTATAAATTTTTCAGGTCTTACCTTGTCGAAAACTTTCTCGTAATCTACGATCAAGCGGATGAGGCGATAGTCTCTACATATTTTTGCAGAGATTTTTTTTGGAAGCGTTACAAATATTGGCTTAAGCCAGGCGGAAGGAATGACGCCCGATTGGTAGGCCATATTAAAAAGAGTCATGATCACGTTCAGTGCATCCTCATTCTTCAAGATTTTGATGACTTCCAAATAGATCCCATCTGAGCCTGCAGCGTTTTTTTCGATAGCGGAATCGCAGGTTTGTCTTTTTTTTATTAGTTATATCAAGTTCTTCTCGTGCATATTACTCAAGAGTGTCCAAGCTTTTATCCTGAAAAAGGTTTTCGATATAGTTGCACTACTATTTAACTTTGTCATTATCTTACCTTGATTGTCCAAAAGAAAACCAATTTGACGATGTTTATATAGCTTCCTTAATTTTTATATGCAAATTAAAACTTCTTATTTGGCCGCCATATCTTCGATTTCACTGCACTGTTCGTAAAGCCAAATTTCTTTGGCTATTCTGATTTTGTTTTTAATTTCACGATTCATTAGATGATATTCTGGATTTTTTTAAGCATCTTTCGTTCAGTCATATTGAGGATTTCGTCAGTGATCCAAGCTTTCTTCCTCATCCTAATTATCTCTTAAAGTTAATTTCGAGCTTGCGCTAATAAAAGCTTCTGTGATGCCGGACTAAATAGTATCTACTACGGTACTGTGCCATGCCAACTCTACTTAGTTTACTGTCTAGTTCGTTTCTCACTTCAGATAACGTTGTAGGGTTGTTAAGTTTTATCAGATCTGGTTTTGGTGCAAAATATATTTCATTTCTGACAATTCTCTCTGGCCTAGGGACGTTAAAAGTTAACAAAACCCATTTCTTAACAAAACTGAAACACTCGGTCGTCACGCCACGCCCTCACATTTAGCCCTCAAAATTTGAACAACATTCTATGGGAACATAGGGTTGAAATTCGTGTCTTTAAGAACTGTGAGACATCAGGAATCCCGTCCAAAGTTATAGAAAGTATTTTATATACTAAATGAAGGTCATTATATTACAAAATAATGCATACCTACATTGATGGTGTGGAGATTTATATATATATATATATATATATATATATATATATATATATATATATATATATATATATATATATATATATATATATATATATATATATATATATATATATATATATATATATATATATATATATATATATATATATATATATATATATAAATTGTTGTTCAATGGGGTAGCTGGTGGAAGTCACGCCGGCGTACGAACGATGACGATCGTCCTATGGGGGGTCTAGGTATCCAGTTGATTCCATAGAAGGTCAAGTAATCGGAGAGGTAGTGAGGATCACTAGGCTGATCAATCTGGCTGCCTCATGAGTTGATTCCTTGGCTCCTGTCTTCTCGAACTAACAGTTGTTTGGTCTGAAAACCGCCGATAAAGGATGTAAGTTAATTTTTGCTTTTACAATACATTAAATGGAGACTTCGTTCATGGCTCGTGACACCATCATAAACTAATAATAATTAGGACTGTCTAAGGACTAAAGCGGACTAATTTTTTCACTGATTTATTTCTTATACGCAGTGGTTATTTGTCGAACTATATATAAAGACTAGTAAGACCTAATCTATACTGATTTAATACTTATACTTAGTAGTTATTTGTCGAATTTGTTTATTTAAATCTGTAATTAAATTTGGTGTTAATAACTTCAATATTGGTATAATTGAGTATTATCCATCCTCGATTCATCTGCAAACCTACCCTAAGAGTCTAAAAAATTAAATGTTATTTAATTACACAGCCGGGCATGCTTCATCTGGCGCCCAACGTGGGGCAGATGTTTTCAGGTCGGGTAGTACTAGTCGGCTGTCTCTACCTATTATCAAGTTGTTTATACCTATTTGTTACTATATATAAAATAGTAGAAGTAGAAAGTAGTTTTTGATTTGATATTTTGAAATTGATTTCATAGATGAAACTTTTTAGGCCGTAAAAGCGCCGAACATTGTGTTTTATTTTGTTTTTGTAGAGTAGTTTAGAAGATATATGTAGATGTATTAGGTGACAAGCTAAACATATTTTATTGGTTCCTGTATAATATACCTGAATGCTATTTAATATTGGTTGGTCGGTACATAATTGAGTATTTGATGTCTGTAATAAATTAATTCAGGCGTATACTAAGTGTACTTGATATCTATAACTATTAAAAAAATGCCAACAAAAAAGAGAAAAAGTTATTTGGATGAGTAAGACGTGAATGTGGAAGAGGCTGTAGGTAAAGCTATGGAAAAGTTGAGTGTATCCCTATCAAAATCACTTTCTAATAGCCTTACAAAATGTTTTGAGAAAATGAGTGTCTGTCTAGATGAGAGTATAACAAATAATTCGTCCAAGGTGAGTGATCTTATAAAAGAAAGGCAGGATGTAAGGGATATAGAGGTAAATTCTGGGGGGTCGCGTATGGGTAGAGAATACATATCAATTTGGAAGGATCTGGGGGTGGAAATTTATACTTTTCCCCTGAAATTTCGATGCGCTTGGTTTATTTTATAAAAAAATGATCATCTTTATTTTTAGAAGCTGGAGTTCCGGTGGACAAACAAGTTTATTTTGCTACGTCTTGCACGAGGGGTTCGGCTTTAGATTGGACAGAGATTACACAGTTTTCTGGTTTTTCTGATTTTAGACAAAGATTCCTAGACAGACACTGGGGTATCGAGAAGGAGAGGGAAACCTTAATGAAAATTAAGTTCAGTTCGTATGAGTGTGGCTCCAGGGCTGACTATTTTCTGCGTATAATTAGAGAGGCCCGGTATTTGACACAGCCTTTAAGTGATGAAGAAATTATTGATATGGTTATGAATCATTTTTCTCCAGAAGTAAGGTAGGGTATTTTAAATGCAGGTTATAAAACTATTCAAGATGTGGAACAGCATTTAAGGTGCATAGATAATACGTATCTATTACAGGAGGCGACGGAGAAAACTGATGATCATAATACACGGTAGGGTGACAAAAATGTTCAGGGACGTGGTACCACTCGTAATGAAGAATTATTAAATAAGAATTATTAGAGGAACCCGAGGATGATATACACAAAAAAATCGTTTTCCCCTCTAGTGGACGTAGTCATCGGTGGTTTTAGTATGAGAGCTGTAGTTGATTTAGGTTCGGAAGTGACGGGAATATCTGAGAAATTCTTGCGTAAATTAATGGAAATTAATTTAAACATCTCTAAAATCCCGGCTCGTAATGCTACTTTAGTAAGTGCGTGGGGAAATAAAAATTCGAAGGTTCGAGAGCAAGTTTTTTTAGTGGTAAAATTAGGCGATAATATTGAATATGAAGTCCCATTTTTGGTTATTCCCGGTCTATCACGAGATATGATTTTGAGTTCTGATTGGATGGGTTCTTTTGGAATAAATATTGATTTTGCTGATTCATTGGTGAGAGGTACATTTGAAAATGTTTTAAAGGAATGTGCTTTTGTTGGGAAGACGGATAAAAAATATGTTGGTCAATTCAAGAAATTACTGATAGGAAAGGTAACCCTGTTTATCGTAGAATGAGCCGAATTTTTTTACAAAGGAATACAGCACTTAGCTGTTGTGTTTAAGGCGGAAAAATGTTCGCTACCGGAGAAGGGGTTGTTGGTAAATTTCTTACTTGATTTTTAGGAGGTATTTTCGAACCAACCTGGTTTAATTAAAATATATGAACATGAAATTCAGTTACACGACTGTACTCCATTTTATATTAAACCATACCCGGTACCTCATGCCTATCGAGAGGAAATGAAACGGCAAATAAGGTAGATTGTTGACTTGGGGGTGGTCGAATGTAGACAAACTGAATACGTGAGTCCTTTAGTAATGGTGAAAAAAAAAGATGGTTCCATCAGAGTGTGTCTAAATGCCAGTTACATAAATAAACGTATGTTTAAAAATCATGTTCTTCCTCCAAATCCCTCGGAAATGATATATGAATTTTCGCCTAACTAGTGTATAAGTATTATCGATTTGGCAGCATCATACTGGCAGGTACCTATAAAAAGTGAGCATCAGAAATACACAGGGTTTTCTTTGGAGGGACAAACCTATGTTTTTAAGGTTCTTCCATTCGGCCTATCTACTTCGGTAGGAAGCTTTATAACAGCCCTTCAGTTAGTATTGATGTCGGAAGTAAAAGGGTTTGTGATACCCTACATCGATGATCTACTCGTCTATTCGGAGAATTTTGAGATGCATATGCGTCATTTAAAAATCATTTTTGACAAATTTCTTAAAGCAGGTATAACCGTCAAACTTTCAAAATGCCGGTTTACTGTGGAGGCTGTTAATTTTTTTAGTCATATTATTTCCACTAAAGGAATCGAGATGGATCCGGAACGAATTCGGCCATATTGGAATTTCCAGTTCCTCGGAATGTTAGGCAAATTAAATCTTTCCTGGGAGTGGTAAATTATGACAGGAGGTTTCGTAGTAGTTTTTCGGAAAAAAAAACAGTGCCTGGAGGTAGACAAACACACATTAGGAGGCTTTTGGCAAGGTCAAGGATGCCTTTTTACACGTTTGCATGTAAAAACATCTCAATATGAGTCAGAAGTTTTATATCAACACAGATGCATCCGATTACGCTCTTCTAGAGGGTTGTTTATATAATAATGGACATTATGGATTAGAAAAATGCTTTGTGGCTCTCCGTAAATACTAATGTTTTTCTAAAATAAGATCGGTAATCCGTAGAATAGTGGCGGGGTGTGAAGTTTGTCAGAAGACAAAAATCTCGCCACATTTAAAAGGGGAAATGTTTAGTATAATTCCGGAGGGTTTGAACGAATTGGTATGTTTGGATTTGATGGGGCCGTTACCAGCCTCTCGAGGGGGAACGACGCTTGCTTGCAATTGTGGATGCTTTTAGCAAGTTTGCCGCCCTATTCGCTCTTAAACGGGCAACAACTCATACGATTATAAGGTGTCTTGGCAGACATTTCGAAAAAATAGGTAATCCAAAGGCCATTATATCAGACAACGCTACAGAGTTCACCAGTAGGTTGTGGTATGAATTTATGAATTCTAAGGGAATTAAAGTTAGACATACATCAGTTTATTACCCACAGGTAAATCTCACTGAACGAGTCAATAGAGAGATTGGTCGCATTTTACGTGCTCTATGTCATGAAAAACACTCTCGTTGGGCTTTTGTATTGGATACTGTTGCGGGGTGGCTAAATCGTGTTGTTCATGAAGGTACAGGTTTTACTCCTGAAGAACTTCATTTTGGAATCACTGACAAACCTCTTTTTTCAGGAATAATTAAGATCCCAGCCGAAACCATCATGCAAGATCAAAATTCCATGATTACTTTAGCATATAACAGATTAAAGACTAAGGCGGAAAAAAGGAAGTTACGCCCTCTAAAGGGAAAAAATTTACTTAAATTTAACTTAGGTGATAAGGTTTGTGACCGTACTCATCCCCTCTCCTCAGCAGAGGATAAATTAATAAAGAAGTTTTTCTTGTTGTTTGATGGACCTTATACCATTATTTCGATTAAGGGCCCAAATTCTTATGAAGTGCAGCATGAGAATTGGTCATTATGTAACCAACACATCTATAACCTAAAACCTTATGTAGAACGGGTAGAAACTCTGTAATTGTAGGTTCTGTTATTAGTTTTAAATTAGCATTTTAAGATAGTTTTAGTAACGTAGATAATATTGAATTAATCCATATTATTTCCTAATTCAATAGGGGGGTAATGTAACGCGCCTATGACTTGGGCTTATTTGTAATGGTTAGTGCCGCGGTAGTGCGAAAACTCTTTAACGTAATTAGCGGATGTCGGATCAAAACGATGTAGCTCCGTGTATGGTCGGAACAGTCGGAAGGAGACAGCTATTTTAACGAGCGAGACGGTTCGGTGAAGGCGAGAGGCAGACAGAAGTATGCGAGCAGTTAGGAGATGAGAGTTGAATAGGGTAGCTGGTGGAAGCAGCCACGCCGGCGTACGAACGATGACGATTGTTCTATGGAGAGCCTAGGTATCCAGTTGATTCTATAGAAAGTCAAGTAATCGGAGAGGTAGTGAAGATCACTAGGTTGATTAGTATGGCTGCCCCATGAGTCGATCTCTTGGCTCCTGCCTTCTCGAACAAACAGTTGTTTGGTCTGAAAACCGCCGATAAAGTGTAAGTTATTTTTTGCTTTTACCATACATTAAATGTAGACTGCATTCATGGCTCGTGACACCATCATAAACTAATAATAATTAGGACTGTCTAAGGACTAAAGCGGACTAATCTTTTCACTGATTTATTTCTTGTGCCCAGTGGTTATTTTTCGAACTATATATAAAGACTATTAAGACCTAATCTATACTGATTTAATACTTATACTACGTAGTTATTTGTCGAATTTGTTTATTCAAATCTGTAATTAAATTTGGTGTTAATAACTTTAATATAGGTTTAATTGAGTATTATCCATCCTCGATTCATCTAAAAACCTACCCTAAGAGTCTCAAAAATTAAATGTTATTTAATTACAAAGCCGGGCATGCTTCACAGTACATTCCCTTTTATGAACACATTTTCCATTGCCAACTGAAGAAGCTGATGCGGAATGTGACGAGGAGTTCGATTTTGTGCCTTAGATAATAGAAATTAATAATACTTTTTTTGTATATATTGCCTCCAATATATATTTAAAATATATTTTCTGTGCAAAAACAACATAAGTCATAAGTAAAAAAAATGTTTTTCATAAAAACTGTTCATCACTGCTTATTTGAAACCTATATGTGTTATGCAGACCATTATATATTTTAAACTAAATTAATTTTTATTTTCATATCAAGCATAGTTTTTATCTAAAGAAGTTTTTTTTACCTCCTGAAAATTTCAGTTGATTCAGTTGATGTATGCGCTCAGCAAGGCAATGTGGATATGTTAAATATATTTTTTATTTATTATCATCTTTCAAAATGTCCCGGAAAATCGAAACCTCTAGACATTAGACTTTTGTTAGCGAAAATACTTAAGGTAGTACCTTCACTACCTTCTGGTGCAATTTAGTTAAAAAATTTATTCAACAATATAATTTCTTGCTAGTTTTATTGTTACGATGAAAAATTATGCTTTTCGTTTTTTTTTTCGTAATTTAAAATGGAGAAAAAACTAGTATCTTCACTGCCTTCTAGTACAATTTAGTTGATCTTATGTCCATAGCAACGAGGTGTGTAACTAAATAGTTTGAATATAGGCATCTGAAATTGTGCTTTACATTTTTTTAAATATTTAAAGTATCCCGAAAAATCGGAACCTGTCGGCACTAGAATTCTGTTTAGAAGTATTTTATCAGTTTATTTCAACTGTGAAATATATTTTTAGAAATATTTATAATTAACAGCAAAAGTTATGGTACAAGCGGGGATCGAGGCGCACCCCTGGATCACTAGTCCATCGCTCTAATCAATTGCGCTATCGTATCATTAATAAGCAATTCGTTAGAACTTGTACATATTCAAACCGATCAGTATCAAAACCATTGTTGATCCTGCTAAATATTCTAACCTTAAGGCGCGGCGTTCTCGACTGAACGTCAAATCTGCCATCGCTATTAGGTAGAGTTAGGATTGTACCTTCACTATTCTCTAGTATATATATATATATATATATATATATATATATATATGTATGTATATATATGTATATATATATATATATATATATATATATATATATATATATATATATATATGCATATATATGCGGACACACTGACGATATTTGTTATTTTAAAAATAGTGTTCCCAAACATATAATGATCACACAAAAAACGAGATTTATTCCAGCATATTCACAAGCTACAATAACTAGTGATAAAACATGTCCTCTGCGGCCGACGTATCAATTTTGCACGAGAACCTAGCTAGAAAACTGGGATTAAATATTAAAACCCCTCTGACGTACAAAACTTAACTGGAATGGTAAATTTCACCACTTATCCTGTTGACAGATGCAATGCCGTTGTATTTATGCCTATGATAACATTAGAAATAGACTTCACTGTTGTTCCAAAACGTCCCGGCATAAAAGTAGTGATAGGTCAAAATGGTGCAGACATAGTTTATAACTTACCTAATCCTAGTCGTATATTAATCATCCGACCAATATATATATATATATATATATATATATATATATATATATATATATATATATATATATATATATATATATATATATATATATATATATATATATATATATATATATACTGGGCGAGTGTAAACGTTTTCATTTATATTATAGGCACCCAATTTTTTTTAACTGACACTGATACATCTTTACGGAACTAACATACTGATACGTATAAATAGATCCGAAACTGAGAATGCAGTAAGCGTAAGCCTTACTCTAGTAGTTCATTTAAAAACACATCTTTTTTTATCTCCCAGCGTCACGCTCTAAGAAACGAGGAGCAATATGTCAATTGGTTCCAAGATACGCTTGCAAATTCGGACAAGTGCTTTTTTATCGGTTTTATTTAAAAACTCTGGTAAATATTATGAAGTTGAAATAACTGTGATCAGATTGATTTATGTTGATCTTAACTAAGTTAAATAAAATCTTAATGATCTAGCTATGATGAATTAGGATTTACTCTGATTTTTGTTCGAAGTGTACACTAATTTAGGTTTGTCGTCCGTTTCTCGACACCAGGCATTACCGGTACTTAAGTGGATGACTAGTTAGACTAAAATAAAATGCAAGTTAGTAAAATTAAATTTATGGTTATTGGAAACTCGGATTTAATACATTTGTAAAGGAATGAATATTCTTCTGTATTTTAAATAACTTAAAGGCTCCTTTTCTTTGTCAGATTTTAGCATCGATAAAACGTTATTATGGGATTTTATTTTAGATTCGAACAAGACGTCCAACTATAGAGAAAATTAAAAGTGCAATAGAGAAGGAAAAAATAACCTTAATTGACAAAAATGAGAGTACAACGACTGATGAAAATTCTGGACTCAGTGATGCATCTACATCTACAGTAAAAAAGAAGAAAAAGAAAATAAAAACTACTAAAAAAAACAGTATTCCGCTTCAAAATAATACCTCTTTTGTTGTTGCTACAGGAAGCAACACAAAACAGGGTAGTAAAAAAGGAAAAGAAGGGAAGTTTAAAAATAAATTGACTAAGAGCGTAGAAATACAAGGCTCTGTATTTAAAATAAAGCACTAATGGTTATTCAGCAATCAGTTTGGTATACCTCTTAACTATATTTTCAGTTCAAAATTCAGTTCCACGTAACTAAGTAAAGTATAAATTTGAAACAGATTGGATTAAACTAAAAATATCGGTACATTGGCTTTAGTTGGAACTTCTCTGGTTATGATTCTTTTCTTTTCCTTAATAAAAGAAATAATTTATTATGAGAGAACTTACGGATAACTAGGAAAAACTAATTTGTAAAGGACTTTAATCGAAAAAGTCCAGAAAAAAATACATATAACTAAAAATAATATTTATTCCTTATTCGTGATTAAATTTGACATATATAAGCAATATACCTGAAAGTAATGTCTACTGTGTTTTCGTTCGTATTATTGTTTTCTATTTTCAACTAAACTGCTGGCCACTTGAAACAGTTTGCGTACATTTTTTGTAACATTTAAAGTGGAATATCTCTGTAAGTAAATAAGATATCAAGTTGTGGTTTTGAATCATTTTTGGCAAATTTAATCATTAGTATGCTCGTTTCACTGTGACGTCAGACTAGGATTAAAAAATATATATTAAGGTTAAATGTGTAATTTTTGCATGTATTTAAAATTTCATTTCGCATGAGAATACCTGGGTTTTATCAAAAATTCCCGAATTTTAGCAAATATTCCGGAAACGAGTAGTTTTCCTCAATTTTGTGTTAGTTACTAGTGCAATATAAAGTTCCTAAACAAAGATATTCTACAAGCTGCACCTAAAGTATGGCACCTGGTAACAAATCTCATTATTCACGACTAAAAAAAAACAAATAATATTACCTCGGAAACAAGAACTTGGTAGTTTGTTGTATTAATATGATGCCAATTTTAGAAACATAGGCCTTATATACCGAAAACGTTTTTTTCCTTTTGATTTTACTCCAACTGTAGTGCAACCCCAAAAGTACAAATGAAAATTCGTTATAAAAATTTTGTCGATCCTGATAAGTTATACAATTTTTCCGAAAGACCACCAAGCAATAAAAATTGTAATTATTGTCTTCTGGTCGTGTCCGACTTATACAGGGTGGCCCAACGAAAAGGTCCCACCCTTATTTATGACTTTCCTGGTATATTTTGGGAAAAACGCTTGGACACGTCAATTTTGATTTTTAGGGGGACGTCTTTTCATGTATGATTGTATAATACAGGGTGTTCCAAAAATAAGATATCGCATTACACTTGACATTTTTAAATGGAAACACCCAATTTTTTTTCTATTTTTGGATTCTCCAGGAAGTTTTTAGTAACTTTTGTATAATAGAGTTTATACCTATCTTCAACCATTTTGAAGTTTTTTAATTTTTTTTATAAAATTCGCCTCATTTAATTTAGTACTGATAATACGGAAAAAAATAATAATCACCGATACCAGCAAGAAATTTAGCATCTGTCAATGTCATCGTAAATCATAGAACAACTTTATCTTTGATTTGAAATCGTTAAGTTGCCTAGTTCTATTATAATATTTTGCAATGATTTATTCAATTCAAGAAAGGGTCGAAATAACGAAACTGTATTATCAAAACGGAAGCATTGCAAGAGCTACCGCCCGGTTGTTTAATGCGTTACATCCAGACAAAAATATTAACCATAAGTATGTGGCTAAATTAATAAGAAAATTTGAAGCAACTGGATCTGTATCTAATATTCGCCGGAATCAGGAAAATCGTCCAAGTAGAAATGAAGCCAGAGAAATAGCAGTTTTGGGACACGTGGCTCTTGACAACACCCAAAGTACTCGTGGTCTGGCTACTTCTTCAGGATTTACACGCTCAACAGTGCAAAGAATTTTGAAATCCTATAAATTTCACCCGTACAAAACTAAACTTGTCCATGAGCTTAATGAAGACGATTATGATAGAAGGTTGGAGTTTTGCGAATTAATGACACAACGTTTGAACAATAACCCAAATTTGTTATTTAACATTTGTTTTTCGGATGAATGTACCTTCTATTTACATGGTGCTGTAAATAGACATAATTGTCGATATTGGAGCGACTCGAATCCACATTTGTTTCGAGAGGTACATTCGCAATACCCACAAAAAATTAATGTCTGGGCCGGCATTTTCGGAAATCATATTGTAGGACCTTTCTTTATTCCTGGAAACTTGACGGGGGAGTTGTACTTGGACATGTTGGAAAATACAATAGAGCCACGAATAACCGAAATAATAGAAAATGAGGTTAATTATAATGAAAATTTTCTTCATTTCCAACAAGATGGTGCACCACCGCACTATGTAGCTCCAGTACGACAGTTTTTGGACACCCATTTCCCAAATCAGTGGATCGGACGGCGCGGCCCCATTGAGTGGCCACCAAGGTCTCCGGACTTGAGTCCTTTAGATTACTTTCTTTGGGGACATATAAAAAGTAAGGTTTTTAGTACGAAGCCAGACTCCATCCAAGATCTTCGGGAGCGGATCACGGCGGAATGCAGACAAATAACTCCAGAAATGTGTGAAAATGTTAGGAATAGATTTGAGCAAAATATTTATTATTGCATGGAGGTAAACGGACACCACTTTCAACATTTATTACCACATTGACTTTTTGACACATTGTAGCTAAGTAACTAATTTTTGTTTAAATTTTAATGTGAATGTAAAACTGTAAATGGTTTAGTGTTCCTGATTCCGGCGAATATTAGATACAGATCTAGTTGCTTCAAATTTTCTTATTAATTTAGCCACATACTTATGGTTAATATTTTTGACTGAATGTAACGTATTAAACAACCGGGCAGTAGCCCTTGCAATGTTTCCGTTTTGATAATAAAGTTTCGTTATTTTGACCCTTTCTTGAATTTAATTTATCAATACTTGATATTATTCAATTATTCAAATAACTTCAAAATGGTTGAAGATAGGTATAAACTCTATTATACAAAAGTTACTAAAAACTTCCTGGAGAATCCAAAAATAGAAAAAAAATTGGGGGTTTCCATTTAAAAATGTCAAGTGTAATGCGATATCTTATTTTTGGAACACCCTGTATTATACAATCATACATGAAAAGACGTCCCCCTAAAAATCAAAATTGACGTGTCCAAGCGTTTTTCCCAAAATATACCAGGAAAGTCATAAATAAGGGTGGGACCTTTTCGTTGGGCCACCCTGTATAACATTGGCGGAATATTTATTAATTAGTTTCGAGTTATATTGGGCGCTCGATTTAGTTTTGTAATTTACTTTTTGATACAATATTTAGTTTTGCAAATACGAATATACAAGATGTCAAAGAATCTGAAATATTGTATGTTTCTTTTAAAATCTTTAAAAATCATTTAATTTTGTTTCACGAAAATTTGTATTCGAATACAATTTTACAATTCTGATTTAATGGGCGTCACTCTATTTCTGAAGTTATACGGTAAATTCTACACACTCTAAACATTAATTTCTTGAAGACATTCATTTAAAAAATATATCTACACTAACCATTTATAGGTTATAAATAAATGGAGTTTTCCATTCTGCATAACTCCTCCAATTGTGACTCCCCCAAAGGCTTCTGTGGTACCATATTCTGTTTTTATTGTTTATTTGGCACTCTCCACGCCAACAATGTCGTATTTAGCGGAGGGGGGGAGGGTAAAAGGGGTAGCTACTAACAGAAGTACTAGGTTTGAAACTAAATATTATTTTATAGTACATTATCACGATTTCATAAGTGAGAATCTTTTTTTACTCGTCGGTGAGTTTCATGAGTGTTATGTTTATATTGTGTTAACAAAACTCAAGGACTTTTTTTTTAGCCGCTAAATGACGTAATTGTTTTGGTAACAAATCGTCGGGCTCTGTAAAAAATTAATAACTAATTGTTTTTGAGCCGGATAATAATGTGAATTTGCATTTAGGTATCTGTTCGTATGCGTTGGTATTCTATATACAGAGTGTCCTAAAGAATCATCCCCTTTCCATTGTACAAGAAAATCTAGAAAGGGTATCGTGCCTTCTGATTCAATTTCCATTGTAAATTTTATATTAGGATGTTGCTAATTCAGATGGTCAAGAAACCAGGGGAGATTTTCTGGACCATGCGGCCATATTACAAAAGTATCGTCTACATATCTGAACCACGATTTGGCTTTAATGGAGACGACTCTAAAGTTTCTTCCTCGAAAGCTTTCATGAAGATATTAGCTACCACGAGTGACAGCGGAGATCCCATGTCTGCTCCTGAGGTTTGTTCATAAAAAGTTCCTTGAAAAACAAAATAAGTTGTTTTAAGACATGCTCCATTCAGATCTAGAAGTGAGTTGTCAACATTTTTATGATGAAATAAGTCTGACATTATGGAAATTAAACCATTAATAGACACATTCGTATACATCGATTTAGATAGATGCATGCATTTGAATGTGTTATTCCTATGAAAATTATTAAGAATATTTGAAAGATTGCCGATTTGTAAATAAGCGATCATACTGCACTGGTACCTTGCGTATTTTAGGCAGTCCGTAGAACCGCGGGATCTTTGTGCTACTTGAGCTTAACATCTTCTTCTCCTCTGCTGGCAAGTTGAACGCGTTTATAAGGTTGATAATCCGTCTCATAATTTTGTTGGTCGGATCTGCTTGAATTACACTGTAGATGCTGTCGTCCAAAAGTAGTTATATTTTCTGTTTGTTCATGACAACAGTGGCATTTCCCTTGTCTGCTGGAAGGACTAAAATGTCTGTACTGTTGTTTAATCTTTTTATCGCCGTTTTTTTTCGCAACTGATAGATTGGACTTAGGCGGCTTAGAATTTTTGATGATCTTTGCTGTTTCATATCTTACGTCATCTTCGTCTACTGGAAGTCGTCTAATTGTCGCTTCAATGGATGACACTATGTCTTCTAGGGTATGTCACTTTATGTTACGGCGGAGTCTGGCTTTTGGAGTATACGGATTGTCCTGCTTCAGTAAGGGCCTTGGAAGACAGGTTTATTACGGTGTTCTGGGGTGGTTTTATTGGTTTTTGGTTGTCCAGAAGTCTTTTGAACTTTTTTTGCTACTTAATGATAACTACTTGATGTATCCTTTCTGCTTGCGCATTGGTAATATCATCGAAAGTTCTAAAATATGAGCCATTAAGAAATTATGGGTTTTGGGATTAGACTTTGTCAAAATGGAATCACTTTCCGACGTTTCGCATTCGATTGCACGAAGCATCTTCAGGGATCTTTACTTCACGAGATCGGAACACTGAATGAGTTTGTAGAGCCCTAGTTCGGCTATTTATAGTCCGATACCGAACCGTGACCGGGGTAACGATAACACAGGTCTACTATAAAAAAAAAATAAAAAAATTGAAGGCGAAACGTCGAAAAGTTGACACGGTCTAATCCCAAAAAAACATAAATTCTTAATGTAATAGTAATGCATATAACCTTCAAATTAGATATGTATAAATGTATATTGTTCGAACTAATTTCTGAATAGCTAAAATAGAAGATATCAGAAAGTTATATATATATATATATATATATATATATATATATATATATATATATATATATATATATATATATATATATATATATATATATATATATATATATATATATATATATATATATATATATATATATATATATATATATATATATATATATATATATATATATATATATATATATATATATATATATATATATATATATATATATATATATATATATATATATATATATATATATATATATATATATATATATACATATAACCTTCAAATTAGATATGTATAAATGTATATTGTTCGAACTAATTTCTGAATAGCTAAAATAGAAGATATCAGAAAGTTACTATACAGAGTTTATTGAAAAAATGGCCAGTGGCGATACATGGTCGCAACCAGGAAAAAAAAATATCAAATATTTAATAAAATTACATATCTCAACATGTATACTAATCTGTCTACGGAATGTGCCGATATATAATATTATTATATTAAGTAAACGTGAGAAATTTACCCTAAGTTTTTATGGACACACACACACATATATATATATATATATATATATATATATATATATATATATATATATATATATATATATATATATATATATATATATATATATATATATATATATATATATATATATACGTATCTAAATATATATATATATATATATATATATATATATATATATACGTATATATATATATATATATATATATATATATATATATATATATATTCAGTTGCGAAAAAGCCAGAAAAGATTTTTGTTTGTCATTCTAAACACAACAAATAATCTGAACACATTTAAAAATTATATTTTTTTATTATTCAGATTTTATTAATTTATTCTCTTTTAAAAAATATATTCCTGAGTAAAAAGGTGTTTGGGATATTAATAAAGATGACATTAGCCTCAGTGGTATACATGAAAGTGAATTTTTAACGCAATAATTGGGGGTTACATTTTTTAGCCTTAGAACTTCATTTATAATTCAGAACTTCTTAACATATAACTTAGTCAACGAACTGCCATATAGATATTTAATTCCGTATTAAAGTTTATAGGAGGTATGGAACGAAAAGATGAATTGTCATATATTGCGTATGCAAATGACTTTTTTGCGGTCAACCGTTGGATACTCAGATGTGCTGGCTTATGGAGACCAAAAACGGAAAGCAAATACATCCAGTATTTCTATACTCTGTATGCCACTATGGTATTTGTTTTGGTGAATGTATGGTTTACTTTTACCGAATTTGTATCCCTTTTTTATACCTATAAAGATGAATATGAGTTAATAAAAAATATTAACTTTTTTCTGACTCATTTCATGGGGGCTTTAAAAGTTATATTTTGGAACTTTTATGGCCATAAACTAAAGACCATAATGAAAAATCTAGAAGATCCAAAATTACAGTATGGAGGCTGTATGGTAAGAAAGAAACAAGTCCTTTTTTATGTCATGTTAGGTGACTTTTAGAATGTAATAATGTTACGTAGGATGTAATAATGCATCGTACCGAGAATCAGTCCGTCTGTCAATAGTTTTCTCCACGACCTTTTGCCTCAGACTATTCTTGGAGAAGCAAGTTGATGACGGTGCCGATTTTGTTTTAGTCCTTAGTAATTACAATTTGCTCAAGTAAAATTTATTATTGAACGAATTTTGATATACCCGTTAATTTAAGAGACATCAACGTTTGAGGCTTAAGTATAAAACACCCTAGGTATCTCAAAAACTAGTAGATTAATCAACTTGATACCTACAACACAAATATATTAAAAACAGATGCATTTAAAAAATCTTATAATTTTGGGAAAAAACATATTGCTTTTAGCGATCATAATGAAACTTGATATATGAATTAGGATTTTTCTCGGGACGGTAGTTATTAAGCAATTATTCAAATATTGTTCTTACAAAAAAAACAAGATTTACTTATTATTTATTTATGAATAGGTTTTAAACCTAATTTTGCAGATAAATATTTTTATACAATCATTTCCGCTCGTAATAAATATTTGCGACATTTCTTATCTTTTTATTCACACTATTCCCTGCCCTCTCTCTCTATATATATATATATATATATATATATATATATATATATATATATATATATATATATATATATATATATATATATATATATATATATATATATATATATATATATATATATATATATATATATATATATATATATATATATATATATTTTGTATTGCAAACTTCAATTTTTGTATTTGTTTCGTACCCTGTATAAAAAATGACATCCTTTTTAAATCATTCCCATTTTTCAGATAAGCAAAACTTTTTATGAAGAATAACTTTTTCGCCTAAAATCATAAATAAAAAAGTTGTCCATATGTCTAAATCCACGCACACGCTCATATATATATATATATATATATATATATATATATATATATATATATATATATAAATAAAATCTACCTAATTATAATAAATAATAATAATAAAAAATTTCTAATTTTCTAAAAACTATGTTATTAATAGACTAGGAACGTTATACCAGAAAGAACTTTTGAAGAGTTTTCTCTATAGTACGACACTATAAGGGTTTCTCTTTAGGCAAATTTAGGTTATGAATGTCAGTTTTAAAAATATTTTTTTATATGGTTAAGCCGGTTGTGCAAGCAAAGTGACATATGCAGCTTGAATCGATTGAACATATTGAGCCATCCAGACTGAGCAAGATATGGAGTTATATGATTCTTCCTGTTAACATCATAAGTTAACTTTAAGCACTTTTGCAGACGGTAATGATGAAGCATCAAGAAAACGATAATATATTGCAATCAAATGGTTAAACTGAGATAGCACAGGCGCATCACAGAGCAGTTTTCGCGTTGAAGTGTCTGCTGCAGTAAATACGTTTTAAAATGTAGACAAGACGTAACTTTTAGAAAAATGTAAGTTTTATATTTCATATAAAGGGGAACGTAACACTACCCTGTGGCCCATGGTGATACTCACAGATGAAGTATATATCTGGTTGTAGAAAACCTGTTGCACCAAAAAAATGCGCGTTATCGCTAAAACCTATTTAATGAAGAATTGAATATGAGAGGTGAGGATTTAGCGTCTTTGCCAAAATTAACTTCCAAAGAACTTACTTTTGTATCATCTCATCCTGTAATAAAGATTCAAAACCCTACCGCTGCAAAGGTAAGATGTTATATCGGCTTACAACAACCCTGATTTGTTTCTCCTTGATTTTGATAAAGCAGGTAGTATATTTATCCACAGTAAATATCCGTAATCGGTGGGAATATTTATAGGTAATGTAGGTAATGGAATTACGTGTGTATGCTTCCATACTTAGGGAAAGCAAATATTTTTTTGCGATCTTAGAAGATGTATTCAGAATAATCGTTTATTCCCTCCGCTCAAATTTTTATATAAGTTAAAAAATGAACCACTAAATTATCCCCGATGTTGGTAACAATTAAATCTATAATGGAAACTAAATGCATCGACATATTAATATGATTTAATTATCTGAGAAAAGAGAAAACACTGAACCCAATTGTAATTTATTGATTGAACCTATGAGAAGCATATGTATATTGATATCATCCATGCATATAATTTTATCGTATTCGGAATACAAATTTAAGAACGTGCCTTCAAGATAATTAAGAAACTGGGAAACATTTGGACTAGGAAGTCTATATAAACTGGCTTTAATAATTATTTCATGATTCAATCTAAGTTTTTCAAAGAGACATTCAATAAAATCCGGACACTCGCAAAACAAGCACATTACATTCAATATTTTGTTTAACATAAGGGCCAACAACCCCTACACGATTATATAAGCGATTTCGTCCAAAAAAAAAAAGAATCAATAATTACAGCAGCATCCAGGTCTACATTCCGCCTAAAAACGAAACTTGCAAATTCATCGAAGAATACGATGGAAACTTAATTAGTATTATTTATTATTTAAGAACAGAAAAGGGAGAGAAATTGGAAATGAATAAAAAAACCAGAAATGGAAAAAGTGTATTCGATAATATAAAAAAAATATACAGCCTGCTTGCAAGTGAAATGTACACAATATTATAAAAAAAAATTAAAAACATTGTATATATATTGATAGACTATATAAAGTACTAGAAACAACGAGTAAAAATAGTAAGTAAAGTAATCATACTGGTAATCACAATTACTAAAAAAATTAATAATACCAATTAGCCATTAACGTTATACGTAAAAATATTATATTATTAAATCAAAAGCTTTATAAAATCATATGCCCATATTTATGAGGGCACATTTTATATATATATATATATATATATATATATATATATATATATATATAGCTTCTTACAAAAGTAAGGAAACCGCGAAATATCTCAGGTACCGCTTACCTAAATTTAAAAAAATATGTTCACTTACATATGAAATTAGCCAGATCGAATGGCGAGTTCAGCATTGCTGGCCGTTTTTCTGTTATTAACGGAACATTTTTTTTTTTAATGGAACCCCCTATGTTATATAATTTTTTTAAAATCTGCGTAAAATTCTCAGTACTTTTTATTAAGAGCACTTTTTATGAAACTCGACAGTTTTTGAGAAACTAAGGGTCTAATATCCATAATTTTATGTATTACCCTTTATTAAAATACCTGCATATAGAAGGTTACCTGATATTTTTGACAAAGTCAGTTTGTTGATTTACAAAAATGTATCGTTTAACTAAAACCCAAAGAATTGCAATTTTAGTTATACTGGGTTATAAATGCGAAACATGCTAGATATTTGTAACATTTTTAATGACAAATATCCTATAGAAATCCAATAACTAAATCTACCGTAAGTAAAATTATCAAACAATTTTGTGAAACTGGAAGGTAAAAGATGCTGTAGGTGTGTGAAAGCATATTTTTATTTTTGTTTCAGTTTTACCAATCATTTTACATGCATTCGCCAAAATCCCTATGGGTTGCAACCGGAACTCTCCGGAGCCCCAATAGGTGGCGCCAAGTGTTATGCTTGGCTACAGTGACTTTATACAGAGACAGTGGCGACAATAGGGTAACCAATTTTTGATTGGTTCTCCGCGTCACGTGGTCCTGGCGGCCATATTGCTGCAAAAATCGATTTGTTTACTTTTTGCCTAAATGGGTTTCTTATGAGGTTTTTTGTTTTAGTGTATTATTTTATTAGTTTTTGTGATTATTAAAACGAATATCGATAGAAACAATAAGTTCTAAGCCATTGGCCATATGAATAAATGTGTTTAAGCCTGGTTCACCTGCTTTTCGCTTGTAATCAGTGTTTGTGATAAATTTGTAAATGAAAGATTGCAAATTTTAGTATTGTCTAGAACAGTATTTGAAAAAAGTGTTTTCGGAACCCATATTTAAGGTATGTTCAATTTAAACATAGATTTAGTTATGCCAAGATAAGAGATTTTCCTTAAGCTGAAGAAATAGGGAACAAAAATCATAACCTAATTTAATAGTTTACTCTAAGAAAAGTAAAATTCTGCACATTATGACATTATTATGTTTTGGTTTTAGTTTACTGTAGAAGCCAATTTTTTGTATGTCTAGTATGTTTTACTTCAGTCAGCACCCCAATTTGAGGTAGAAGCATTCAAAGATAACTTAAAACATACAGATACTTGGTCTTTTTTAATAAAAAAAAAGTGTTTGATTTAATAAAAATGACATACTTTTATTTCTTTTTTTTTATGTAGGCAGAATTTTTTTATATCCAAGGACATCGTGTGTTTTCTACCCAAAACCTAAGTTAAAATTAAAGTTGTTTTAGAAGTATATTATAATTCCTCATATGTATTTTCCCAAAAGCAGCATAGTTATACCTAATGTTTGTTTTTTAGAGTTAACTAACGCATTAAAAATGCCTGGTTGTGCAGCAGTAAACTGCAGTAATTCTGCAAAAAAAGGATTTTTAATGAAACGCTTTCCAAGAGACCAAGCGAGGAGGAAAGAATGGACCATTAGAATGAGAAGAGACAAATGGACACCAACGGATTATTCATATCTATGTGAGGTATGTTTTTTCACATAGTTATGTAAATGGGAATTTTTTATTTTGATTCTTCCTTGACCAGTTTAATTTGTTTTAAGGTTCACTTCGCTCCTGATATGTGGGAGAAGCCACGTGTAGATGGTAAAAGAATTTTGAAGGCCAATGCTGTACCTACAGTTTTTTCATTTACAACACCAAAAGGCAAAAGAAAGGCTCCATTTTAAAGGAATGTTGTTTCCCCCAAGAAGTGCAAACTTGAAGAGAAGCTTTTGTATAGTAAGTACTCATGCCTTATTTATATTTTTTGATTTATTTTCTACATTATAAATTATTCCACATTCTAATAACTTTTAACATATTTTAGACAAAAAAGTTAATCTTAAATCACTAGTTGGTTGGTTTTTAATATGCAATAAGTTTACTCCAACAATAATAATAAAAATAACAATAATAAATAAAGAAATTGAATGATTAAGAGTATAGGGGAATTGTTTCAAAAATAATAATAATAATCATCAAATACATTGGGAATTAAATGAGATGGGCAATTTTTTGGAAATGCACTATGTAGTTTTGTAACATTAAAAATATTTTCTCCTTTTAGGTGAAGTGGCAGATTTGGACGAGGACCTCCCAAAGTCAGTTGTAGATTTTGGAGATCTCCCAGCAAGTCAGCAGTCATTGTCTTCAAACACTACTGTAAGTGAAGTGGAGGCTGGAATTTCACCACCTTTGCCTCTAGAAATACCTAATAAACAGATGCTAGAGTTGCAGATGAAACTAAAACGATACGAAAAGCTGTATGTGAAGGAGAAACGTAAGTCAGTGCATTACAAGAAGGTACTAAGGAATACAAGAAAAAAGCTGAAGAAAGTAGAAATAGAATCGAATGTCCCTGATTGTGAATTGCTAGATGAGCTCTTTAACAAAGACCAAATATGTGCAGTGGAGAAAAGATACTGTTACAAAGTGTTTGAGATTAAAATTTAGTTGTGGTAGTAATGGTTACACTGAGTTATTAAGACAAGGATATCCTTTACTTTCGATAAGAACACTGCAGAGAAGACTTCAAACTTTAAAGTTTGATTCAGGTGTTCTGCATGATGTTTTTTTATTTTTAAAATTAAAAGTAGATTCTTTTTCACCATATGAGAAAGATTGTGCCTTAGTTTTAGATGAAATGGCCATTACTCCAGGGAAAACCTATGATACATCCTTAAATAAATACTTCGGAGAAGTTACACTTCCTGAGCATTCAGGTCTAGCTACACATGTTTTAGTATTTATGCTGGCTGGTATTAATAGCCGGAAGAATAGTGGAAACAAGTTGTAGCATATTACTTTACCAGTGACTCTGTAAATGGAGCTGTATTTAAGAGTATAATAATTAATTTATTTGAAAAAGCTGACGAACTTGAACTAAATATTTTAAGTATTACTTCAGACATGGGTCCTTGTAACCAAGCTTTATGGCGAGAATGGGACATTAGAGCAGGTAAATATTCCACAATTAAATGTCATATTGAACATCCATTAAATCCATATAAGAATGTATATGTTTTCGCAGATGTGCCTCATTTATTCAAAAATATTAAATCAATGCTGATAACCAATAAAATTATAGAGATACCTAATAATATTGTAGAAAAGTATGGATTACCTACCAACAAAATTATGTCCAGCCACATCTTAGAGGTAATAGAACATCAAAAAGATCATTTTTTTAAACTCGCTCCAAAATTGTCAGAAGAAGATTTGGTACCATCACATTTCTCAAAAATGAAAGTGTCGACTTCAACAAATGTTGTAAGCCACTGTGTAAGCAGCGCTCTTAAGTTTCTCGCTGAAGAGCTTAACAGGCCAGAATATTTGACCACAGCATGGTTTTTGGATCAAGTGGAAAAATGGTTTTATTTGATGACTTCGAGACATCCATCTTGTGCACTGAGCAAATTAAACAAACAAGTCTATGATACAAGTATTCAATTTTTGCAAGAATTCATTAACATATTTACAAATATCGAAGTAGGTGATAAAAAAAGTTGGAAACCATGTCAAACCGGTGTTCTTATTTCTACCCAATCCATGTTACAACTCCAGTCTGATTTATTAGAAAAAAAAGGATATCAGTTCATTTTAACAAGCCGATTTTCTCAAGATTGCCTTGAAAATTTATTTTGTGTAATGCGGAGCAAGCAGTTAATACCTAATGCAGTACAAGTTAAAAATAACCTAAAACTAATCTGTGTATCACAGTACTTAAAGGACACTAGTTCCAGCAGCTATAATGAAGATGATCGCGAATTTATATCAGGATTTTTAGATTGTTTGGAGGGTCAAACAACAGTATATGATGAAGTCATTCTTCCCGATGAAATTGAAACTCCAGTATTTAATTTAAATTTTAGTGAGTTAAATTCTCTGTATAATATATCTGGTTATATTTTGAAAAGTATTGTTAAAACTTCAAAAACATGTGCAAATTGTGTAAGTGCCGCAGGATCAAAAAACCCTATTTACAAAAAATTTACCAAATTTAGTTTAATTAAGAGATTTAAGGAACAATCTTTATTTTTTACAACAGAACTAGTTTTTTATTTTTTTCTAGAGATGGAATGTCTTTTTAGAAAATATTTTGATGTTATTTCGCAACAAAATATTAATTTAAAAAATTTTTATTGCACAAAATTAATGGATTTAGATTTAGATTTATCAAATTGTCACAATCTTAAAAGTAAGATTATAAAAAGATTTATTGTATTTAGACTAAAGATTAATTCAAAGAAATATAAAAAATCCTCAAAAAAACATAGCAGTAAGTCGGTGGCTGGTAACTTATTGTAATGTGCATAAACTATTTTTTTACAATGTTAGATTTAACTGATATATTTTTTGAATGTTAACGATAAATATTAGTACAATCATTTTTTTTATAAAAATTTGTCAACTTTCGATTTAGATTTACCAGGTCGTCTCATACTTAAACATAGTCATCAGACCCATAACATCAAGACAAGGTTTAAAAATCATTTTCATAGTCCTCTGATTAAAATGACAGGTGCTTCTATGTGATGAGTGAAAATCATTACAGTGGATTGCAACAATGTGAAATACATAAATTCTAAAAGGTTTAAATAAGTCATAGGTTCTTTTTAATAAATCTATAAATTTTTAAAGTTGTATTAAGGCATTCTTCCGTTCCCTGTTATTTTGCTAGTAATCTGTAGTTTGGATTATCAATGTATAGTGCTTTGATCTGTTAAAACTATATAATGTATAAAATTAGCTCTGAGCACATAAGACTAGTATTAATACTTGTTAATGTTAATTAGTATTAGTGGATCATCTGTATAAAATTTTGTATATTTTTTATTTAATAAATATCTTTAAAAAGGTATAGTATTAAAATAAATATTTAGAATAATCACTATGGCTTTTATTGATCTTTAATATTTTCTAATTTTATTATATTTACCTACATAATCAGTATTAAGGTCATTATTGAGTGCTGCTACTTGTGAGTAACTGATGCTTTTGTTACCTGCTTTGTTACTTGCCGCTTACAGTCTAGTACTACATTCAGAAGTGTATCCAACTTGTGACCTAGGTGACAAGGTGGATACGGTAGTACGGTACTTCTTATTAACTAAAACATCTATGTAGCTATCGACTTTTATTTATTACTCAAACTCAACATATTTATTTAGTTACTTTAACAGAAACAGACTATATACCTAAAACTATCTTAAGAGTCTAACAAATTTCTGACATAAGTAGGTATGATACAGCTTCTTGAAGCACCGTGAACTTGGTAAAGTCATTAGTATTGCTAATTATAAACCTATACATCCTGCAGACTCTCTCTTAGCGGTATCATCAGCTTGAAAATTAAATGTCAATTCAGGGTCAACGATTACACCTAGGTATTTATCTTAATACTCTGTTTTCCAAAAATATAATTGGATTTGATTTTCCAGCTTACAAGAGACAACACATTTTACACAACACAATTTAAATGGCTCCTTTAAAACTTTTTTAAATCTAATTACGACACAACACCACCAAATTTAAACACTCAGTGTGGAAACTGGAAAGTGACTGATAACTAATATTTTGAAAGTGGTTTTATTTATTAAACTGAATTTATGCCACCAAAAACTTTTGCTTCCTTGCTCTGCCAAGTTGAAACTAAACTTAACTCAAGCTCTTTTTAAATTTAAGAACATGTGGCAATTTAACAATAACATAATTTGACGGTAGGGTAGCAAACTAGCAAAACTTTTCATAAACAAGCATTTTGCAATTTACACAGTATTTTCAATATTTGCAATAAAAATTGATACAATAATAACAATAACATGACACATAACCTCACATTTACAGGTGGCCCTGACAGAATTTGTCAGTGTAAAGGCGGGAAATTTAAATTTCGATTTTTTTTTGTGGGCCATATATCTCTTTCTAAACTAAAATTGATTAAAAATTTAATAATTAACCATTTAGCTGATCCAATTTTTTCATATTAATGTGTTAAACTTGATTAATTCAGTCATATTTTGCGAAAAACTATCGATAATATGTGTGCGCCCATTTAAACCTTCAGAAATTTAGCAGCAATATGGCGGATGGGCTCTATTGTCGCCACTGTCTCTGTATAAAGTCACTGTATGCTTGGCAAGTGGAACTATTCCACTTATATAGACGTTTTCGTTTTTGATTGTGTCACATCGATGATCTCTTAATTGAGATCTGAGAGGCTTGTGCCTGCCATATATGTATGTATATATATATATATATATATATATATATATATATATATATATATATATATATAAGAGGCTGGGGAACAGATTTGTAGGAGCTCCGAGTTCACACGATTGGCATCGACAACGCATGTAACGCTTTTGTGTTGTAGAGTCCAGAGAATACTTACATTTTAGTGTTTTAGTTTTAAATCTGTTGTCAATTAGAGCTAGATCACAGAACACTGTTAAGTACTAAATTAAATTAGATTTGCTTTTATAAACTAGTTTTGTCGGAAGTGATTATCCATTCAGAGGTGAGTATTATTATTATACCTAAAACGCTTTCAGTTTTCCGTTACCCAACACTTAGGTACAATTAACATTATTTCTAGAAGAAACAAGATCAAGCGGTGGAAAGGTTTGATCGCACAATAATTTTTTCATTGTGCAATAGGCATAGTTTATACCATATAGGTGAGATAAAAAACCTAAACTATGGACGATTATCATGATTTAATTTAAAAAACAAAATATAGAAGGAATCCTTGTGTTACGTATTAAAGGGGTGGCTCAAATTATAATTTAATTTTCTAATAACCTATTTTATAATTTCTAAAATTTAGAGAAGTTAAACAAAAAAACAACGGCGGAGCTTGTTAAGAAAATTGTAGTCTAGCTAGGGTGACAAGATATGTATTCTTTTGTACAGTAAAGTTCTCCTTTTCAGGTTCATGAACTCTGTATTGTAACTATTACTATATGTACGACAAATATACTCTGTTTTGAGAAATATGGTCGTGTTTTCTAAGTTACTATAGACGTTTATGAACTTCAGTTGCCGTTAACTTAATACAAAGGGTACAACTTTTTAAGTTTTCAGTTGATTCATACTTTGAGGTAAACAGAGTTAAATTCAATAAAGTGTATTTTTTTAATTAAAGAAAAGAAAAAAGCCATATTTTTGTAGCTTAAAATTGTTAAAGTGTTTATACAGGTTGTGTAAAAAATATTCGTTAAAATAAAAACTGACTCTGAAAGAAAAAGTTATAATTATGTATGTATACAGGAAATATCAAAAAGAAAAACGTATTATCATTCGAAAATTGAAACAGTAAAAAATTCAAAATAATTTATAAAACGATGGTTACAAGTTAGGAAAAATAAAAGCTAATATGTTCACCCTGAACTCTCAACAATTTCCGGTAGGGGCCAGACATACTAGAGAAAATAAATTTATGTGGAACACTTTTTCATTTTCTCTGCACGTATTAGATCTGGGATGATTTTTAATTGTTTTAAATGTGTATTTTAGCCTACTCCTAACTTTTTTAATAATATTTTTACCTGGAGATCGTGCCTGGACCGCATACCAATCGGGTTTATTCCATTATGTTGATAATATTCGTTAATTATGGCTGCTTGAATAGGTTTTGCAACACCATCAATAAGTGTAAACGTGCAGTATTTACCGGTTCCTTTCCTCCGTCGATCGCCGTTATTTCTTTGTGTTTATAGTTTCCTACTGTTTCACTTGTTTGTGAAGATTTTAGAGACCCTGTTTAATACAGTGACTATTCGTGTGTGGTATTTTTGGAGTAATACGAATAAATAGATTGTCCAAACCGCTCTTTTGATCAGTAAGTAAAAATATCGCAGCAAATTCTTACTTTGCAGACACACATTTTGCCCTAGGTCGGGGATGATGCTATATCTAGTTATTAATGAACGAAGTTAAAATCTGTGTACCTCTGCCTCACTCTTAACTTATCAAATTTTTATACAAAAATTCTAAACTATTTTTCCGATATCACCTTGTAACACTTTAAAATCCTCACCCGTTATTATTGTTAAAATTATTCGTATTCTTATTATTTTTATTATGTTACTTGTTAAAATTATTAATAAACATACATTATTCTACTACTTTTAAATTTAATTATGTCCATTCATTTCGTGTTTTTGTTATACTACTTGTTAAAAGTATTAATAGATACACTTATTTAACTCTTTCTTTGCAAAAAGTAGTTAAAACGTCTATTTCCCTCGCATGCACACAACATATTAGCAAAATTTACCACTGGCACCTTGACTACAAAAGTATGATCGACCTTTTTCGGATCTCTCACAAATCTGATCCCCAGACTGTTGTTATATATATATATATATATATATATATATATATATATCTAATATATAAAATTCTCGTGTCACGGTGTTTGTTACCAAACTCCTCCGAAACGGCTAAACCGATTTTCATAAAATTTTCTGTGCTTATTGGGTAGGTCTGAGAATCGGCCAACATCTATTTTTCACACCCCTAAAAATTAAGGGTGGTTCACCCCAAAAATTTTTTTTTTAATTTTTGGACAAAATTGTTTGTTTTTATTTTTTCACGATTCAGCATTAAAAAATACATACAACCCTAAATTTTCACCCTTCTACCATCAACCCCTATTTTTTAATAGCTATTTTTGTATTATTCACGTTATTTACAATTTTTTCGAGTCCCGTTGTAAACTACTTTTTTTTTTATTTTCTACCACATTTTTTTTATATTTCCATAAAAATCGGGTATTACATATTTAGTTTCAGGTTTTTTTTTAAAGAAAATTATTTTTGTTCTTTTATGTTATTAAAAATATTTATTGATTTAGCTGGCGGTCCCGCATAAATAAATCATTTTGAATTGAATTTCCCGTACAGCAACGCAACCGCAACCCCACATACACGGGTTATACGCGCCTGCGCAAGTATCAAATCAACTCTACGGAGTACTCAGACAGGATGAAACCTGTATTGTTTTGTTTTTAATATAGTTTTTTTGTTTTAATTGTGTCTCGACTGATACGCCTCTCAAGTTAATTTACTTCAGTTCAGTTAATAATTAATAATAGACATTTATTTTGTGCCAACAACGCCCTTACTTTAAAGGTATGTAATTTATTATACTTTAACATTTTGTGGAAATAAAGTGATGGACAGTTGTTTTGCTAAATAAAATTTATCCAAATTATCTGTTTTAAACGTTAACTTTTGAAGGAGTTGAGTTATCAAATTGAAAGAGAGGGTTGAAATAAATATATTCTAACAGCGAAAAAAATGAGTAATATATTTTATGAGAGTGTTAATTTCAATTTTAGGACTCACTTTGCAATTGAACAAAAAATTCAAGACATTTAATAAATTTATTTTATGAAGGGGTTTTATGATGTTGAAGTAGCTATTCCATCGACAACGGTTTTTAGGGTTCCGTACCCAAAGGGTAAAAACGGGAACCCTATTACTAAGAGTCTGCTGTCCGTCCGTCCGTCTGTCACCAGGCTATATCTCATGAACCGTAATAGACACTCCACTGCGCTGAGAGAATAATCTTTGTTTATTTTTTAAATGCCATAATAATTAGTAGTAGTGTCAAGCTATCAAAATCTGTAATTTAATATATTTGGTATTTTAATAAAGATTACTATATTAACTTAAATAAAGTATGCTTCAATTGTCTACAACGCTTCATTACTCTTTCAAATTCCCACACACTTATAGTGTCAGATACTTTTAAAAACATTTCCTATTGTGTATGGCAAAACAACGTTTGCCGGGTCAGTATATATATATATATATATATATATATATATATATATATATATATATATATATATATATATATATAACTATAGTATACAAAAATTACGGGGATTCTATATAGCATTTATTTCTTAATAAGCCTAGGTTTCAACATAATTCAGTTCTTCTTCAGGGCTCTATAAATAACAGTTTTCAGAAAATTAAAGTATGTTTTTATAATTTAATGTTACTTACACTAATTACATTGTAAAGACAATGAATTTTCAGAAGTGTATAAAATATAAAAATAGGTAGATTTTGCTACACAAATTTTGACATTTCTTGAAAAGAAATAAACAACTTAAAACCAATTGTTTTTCTATCAAGTAATGACAGAGTTAGGTTAAACAATACCTATATCAAATGCATATTATAAAAAGAGGTTCAAGAATTATTTAAAATTAGATAATACGTTATACAGTGCAAAATATTAGAGGTAATTTGGAAAAAAAATGTATGATTATTCGCCGTTTAAATTTAAAATATAAGAATCAACGGAACTTAAATTTTCAATAACGGTTTTTTGCTCATTGTGGACCTTTCGTTATGTATTTCACTCATTTCTAAAGGAAGCCTTCTGCTAGTGTTATGTTCAGTGTGTAAAATTTTTGTTTCGTTAAAATTGTGTGTCCGTTCCGTATCTATATGTTCTGAAAGAGCACAAGACCGTTTGTTAAGTCTTGCATCACTTTTGTGTAATGCAATTATTTTTTTTAATCTTTCTTCTGTTTGACCAATGTATTTTTATCATAATGGGAACAAGGAATGGAATAAACGCAATTACACTGATTTAAAAAAGATCTTTCTCTTTTAATTTACTACACAAAATACCAATGGTTTTGACATTACGTTGGTCGATTTTTATATTTCCTGCTTTAAAAACTTTAATATAATCTTAGGACTCAAGTTTTAAATATAGGGAGTTGGACCAAAAAGCAAGTCATTATCAGGATTTATACGATCCCTTTCATAATTATTGTCGTTTAGGATATTATTATCTCTAGTGTTGTATACCTTTTTGATAAGTTTAATTGTGTATGAGTTATCTAGTAAGATTTATTGGAGGTCTCTGCCTTTTTTTACTTTAATGTTGTATGTAATAATTTTTCAATTCTATTTTTACTTCCCTCGTAAAAGGGAAGTGTTGTAATCGTCAAAAAAATCACTCTTCGAGAGTTTTTCAGATCTTTACGTTTCAGGGTCCCTAGATGACGAAAAACATATTTTCTCAATTCCGTCGGTCTGTCTGTCTGTTCGCGGCGTAGCTAAAAAACTACTTACCCGATTGAGTTCAAATTTTGGTCAAAAATCAGGGGTTTAAAGGGATGATCTGGTAACATTTTGGTAAAAATCCAATATGGCGAAACAAAACGGCCGCCTAGTGAAACGTTAAAAAAACTATTATTAAAAAACTGCTTATCCAATTTATCTCAAATTTTGCCAAAATATCAAGTATTATGTTGGAATTAGCTTGTAACATTTTGGTACAAATCCAAGATGGTGGAACAAAATGGCGGCTTAATAAAATATTTGAAAATTCACCCTGAAAAAACTACTTAATGATTTGATGTTAAATTGTGTGCCAAAACTAATTGTGGTATAGGGATCAAGTAGTAAAACAGTGGTACTAATTCAAGATGGCCGAACAAAATGGCGGTCAAATAAAATGTTTGCAATCGTGAAAGGATCACCCTCTGAGGTTTTACACATCTTTACGTTTTAGCGACCCTAGATGCTAAAAAATATGTTTAATCAATTCCGTTCGTTCGTCTGCCTCTGTCACTCTGTCTGTGTGCCAGTTCGCGCCATAGATTTTGATCAAAATTCAAGGGTTATATAGGGATGACCTGCCGGCCTAGTGGAATGTAAAAAAAATATTATTAAAAAACTACTTTTCCAATTTTTCTCAAATTTTGGTAAAACTGGTAAAATTTTGGTACGATTGATTTCAAATTGGGTACCATAGCTAATTGTGGTATAGGAAGAGAAGAACTTGAAAAGATTCTAATTGCACAAAAAACTATAAAGAAATAAGAATTATATCAAATGCAGAATCGGATTTATAATGCTATTGAAAAAGTACAATGTCGCTTGCAAAAAGTAATGTCAAGGAAGAAATAAACAACGTGAGTGAAAGGAGAAATTCAAGAAAACATAGATAAAGTGAGAAATTATCTTGAAATTAATACTAATTCAAGACGGCGTAACAAAATGGCGGCTAAATAAAATGTTTGTAATGGTGAGAAAATCACCCTCAGAATTTACATATCTTCACGTTTTAGCGTCCCTAGATGCCAAAAAATATGTTTTATCAATTCCGTCGGCCCGTCTGTCCGTCTCTCTGTCTGTCAGTATAGCTTAAAAACTAACTTTGATAAAAATCCAGTATGGTAAAACAAGATGGCGGCCTAGTGAAATGTTAAAATAAGTATTATGAAAAAACTACTTATCCAGTTATTTCAAATTTTCAAGTGTTATGTTGGAATCAACTGGTAAATTTTTGGTACAAATCCAGATTGGCGGTATAACAGAAAATATAAAAATTCAGCTTGAAAAAACTACTGTGTTAAATTTAATGTGTTATGTGTTAATGTTAGAATTTTTGTTATCGTGAAAAAATCACCTCAGATTTTACATATCTTCACGTTGTAGCGTCCCTAGATGCCAAAAAACATGTTTTATCAATTCCGTCGTTCCGTATGTCGGTCTGGCGCTCAGTTCGCGACATAGCTTAAATACTACTTACCCGATTGACTTCAAATTTTGACCAAAGGTTAAGGGTCATATGAGGATGAACTAGTAATATTTTGGTAAAAATCCAATATGGCGGCAAAATATTTGGGATTAAGATCCCGTAAAAAAAAAACAAGCCCTTTTTAAATTGTCGGCGTATCGCAACTTAATTGTTGCATCCTCAGGACACATATCGACGCTTAAGATGTGATTCCACGTAAGTGATATAAGGCAATTTTACAGGAGAGGCAAAAAACTATTTTAAAACTGTTTTTTCAAATTTGGTGATATGCAAGTGCAATATTTAGTTATTATTTCGATTTCTGGTACTTTTAACTAACAATTATGTACTTTTGTTATTTGAATATATTTTTTATTGCACTAACAAAGTATCACATTCCTGAAATTAAATAAAAATGCAGTTACGAGAAATCACTATAACAGCTTAGAAGTGAAAAATCAAACCACATCATTTTATTGTGAAGTTTTATTTCGAACAATTTATCTTAAAAAACTTAGATCGTCAATGTAAGGATAACACAAATAAAAAAATTTATTTTAACATAAAGGGTTAAAGAAACGTGAACTAAAACATTATTTTATTCCAAATGGGGCAAGTTGTCATAAAATGCGTGGCAGTCTTTAGGAAGCACTGCCTTCAATTGTTGAAGATGATCCCATTTCTGTTTCTTGATTTTTAAGAGTCTATTTCTTAATTGGAGAAACGCTGTCAAATCAGGCACAGGCTTCTCTTTTTTTCTCCCTGGAAGGTCCTCATACTCTTTCTCAAAGCCCAGTTTAACTTGAATACTGCCATCTGGACTATACTTAATAACTTTGATGTCATTAACTGTTGGATCATTAACCTTTCTGCCGGGCCTAATGGAATCAAACTTTTGATTCTGTGAGTAATCTTTGACAAAATCATAAGAGATATTTTTTACTTTATAAGGTTCTTTTTGTCTGGCTTCTTCAGTGATTCTGCAGTAGTCACTAGGCAAATAAATTGACTTATTCTTCAGTTTTCTTTCAATGAGCGCGTGTACAGAGTCGGCTTTCATTTGTGTATGGCCCTTCTCCAGATATTTTTGGTATATTAATATTTTTTTGTTGACACTTAAAGCTAATAGAGCATTGGACAAAACCGAGTTTTTATTTTGGTAGCCACATCCGTCACTCCATATTATTATGGGTTTCGAGATATCTTCCAAGCTTAGAATGTAGTCAACTATACAACTTGCAAAGGTATTGGCAGTTAAATCGGCTTCACACTCATTGAACCAGTAGCAACAGCAATGGTGTGTGTTTATCTTAAAAATCGTAAAATTATGACATAATAATTTGGTCTTATAATATAAAGCAGAAGCGTTTATGAAAGGACAAACTTTCACGGCTTGAACATCCTGTGTCAAAACAATTGCGTCACCTTGTTCACCCAGCAATTTCTCCTTAGCTTTTTCTTCTCTTGCCAACTGCTTTCTCTGGATATGATTTTGATAATCAGCTTCGCTTACATTTTTGGTTTCGAAACCACAGCAGATATCGCATTTATCCTTTTTTGCCTGTTGGAATGAAATATTTTTTTCCTTTATCACATAATCAAAAGTAAACCTGCTAACTGGCGTTACCTTAGGAACTTTGTCATTGCACATCCTGGCTTATTCTTGGTAAATCGCTGTCATGGAGTTGCCATAAATGGGCTCGATATAAACTTTTTTAGTCGATTGCCTACAATAATGGGAAGGCATTTTAGGCAATAAATCTAAGAAATCTATCAGGTACTGTTTAGCCAGTCTAATTAAACCTAAGTCTTGTTCTCTTTGCTCTCTCCTAGAAACATTAACACACTGTTGAGATGGAAGTATGCCGGACTGGGAATGCGATGCCCAGTTAGAAACGGTCCATTCATTTAGTCCAAATGATGATAGGAAAAACGGTTTGCATACAGGTAAAATTTGTCCGTCTAAATCCTTAATGGTGTATTTTAAACTACTGGAACGTCGGGAGTTCTCACCTGCACCTTTAGTTGATCTTGCTGTCACAGCTTTAGAAACAAGCGAAGCAATGTACACCTTTTTTTGGTCCCAACTCATATCCGACCAAAACTTTCGAAATAGTTCTTGTCTATTCTCTTCCAAAATAATGTGACATTTCCGACTCTTAGACTTCTTACATAACTTGGAACTACAACGTGGTCCTATTTTTCTTTCTTCCCTTTTGGTTCCTCTCTTCGCGGAGGTGTTTTTTGATCGACTCCAGCCAACGTATGCCTTACCTTCCTGTCTTAATTTTTTATTTTTAAAGTCTAAACCCTTTCTCTTTCTACTTCTTGAAGTGACAGCATCGGAATCCGACGATTCTACCTCACTTTCAGGAATAAAATTTGGATCATGTTCCACTCCTACGCCTTGAATGGCTTCTGCTTCTTGTTCATCGTCATGAACTCTCGCTGTTTGGGTATGTTCTTCAGTGTGTTGTTCGACTTCTTCTTGATCAGATCCTGACGATTCTGCCTCATTTTCAGGATTATTAGGGTCGTAGTTCGGGTCATATTCTTCTTCTATTCTTTGGTTATCTTTTGGCTCTTGTTCACAGTTCTTGGCTTTCTCTACTAGGGTATGTTCATCTGTTTCCGGTGCCGTGGCGTTTTCGATACTATTTTGAAGACCATTGATGATATTTAAACAGGAATCACTTAATATTGGTAACGAGTTTGCTGAGTTCACATTTTCTAAAAGTAATAAGCTGCCTTCTTCTACTCTCTCAATGTATTTAGCCGAGTTGTCAAGAACAGAAACACTTCCGAGTGATTTCTCTTGTTCATTGAGTGAAGTACTAACGGTTATTTCTTGTCCAACTTCATCGTACCACGTACAGTTCTCCAAATCTAAGTAAGAATCATCACAGGATTGCTCGTTTGTTGAACTGGCTTCTAAATTAGTGTTAACCATTTCCAAAATTTTCTGGGTTCGGGATGAAAATTTTTGTGTACGTTCCATATCAAAAAGTATTAATTTGATCTGAAAAAAAAAACAAAATAATGCTAACAAACACCCCGTACGTACATACGTATGATAACATTAAAGTGACAACTCGTAACTTTTCCTACGTCAACAAAGTTTTTTGTAGTGAGACCACTTATCTACATAATCACGCAAATAGGGATAAAAAAACAAGATAAATTGAAAATTATAACACAAATCTTTAGAAGCTAGCCTAATGCGTTGTTTTTTAATTATTATTCGCTAATATACTTCGTTTAATACGAAAAAAACAATTAAAAAGGCACGAACTTACCAGCAGCAACCTGTTTCACTACAATAACAACACTGAATTGGCATAGATACGAGTTCTCACACATTTATTTTTGCTGTGCAGTTGTTAGATGTCACCACTGGTTATTTTGTTTGAATTCTCGTATAAATACACTTACGTGGTATTTTTAGACCGATGTAGCAATTTTTTCTGAATATTTTCAAAATAATAACTCAATTACATAAAAAATGTAGATACGAGGTATCACATCTTAACCGTCGATATATAGATCCTATATTCTGCATGAAACCCATATTATCAGTCTTTACCTACTCCGTTGGTCCGCAAATATTTCCTAGGTACATATTCAGTTTCTAAGTGGTTTTTGTTGTTATGTTAGAGTGATGTATTATTTGGGGTTAGGATCCAGTAAAAAAACAAAAAACTTTTTTTATATAGATATATAGATTCTATATCCTGCATGAACCCCATATTATCAGTCTTTACCTACTCCGCTGGTTCGCAAATATTTCCCAGATATTAAGTTTCTATGATTTTCGTTAACGATCCTCTTGGTGTTATCTTAGAGTGGTATATTAGTTGGGGTTAGGATGCAGCAAAAAAACAAAAGTCCTTTTTTAAATTTTCGACTTTTCGCAACTTCATGGTTGCATTCTCAGGACACATAGATTTTATATCTTACATGAAACCCATGTCATCAGTCTTTATCTACTCCGTTGGTTCGCAGATATTGCCCAGATATTAAGTTTCAAAATGATTTTCGTTAACGATCTTCTTGTTGTTAGAGTGCGGACCAAAGAAGTAGGTAAAGACTGATAATATGGGTTTCATGCTGGATATAAAATATTTGTGTCCTGAGGATACAACAATAAAGTTGCGAAACGTCGACAATTTAAAAACTGCATTTGTTATTTACTGAATCCTAACCCCAAATAATACACCACTCTAACATAACGATAAAAGGATCGTTAACGAAAACCAGTTAGAAACTTAATACCTGGGAAATATCTCAGTGGCGGCTCGCCAAGGGACGCAGGTGATGCGCCGCTTGACCTACATTTTCCAATCAATTTACTTAAAAATAAAAATATTTTTAAAATGTTAACTATTTTATAATCTACATTTCTATTATAAAAATGTAGTAAGTTTTGTATAAATTCACATTATTTACTTAATTTTACCATTATTTTCTATCAAAACTAGTGCGTCATATACCCAAAAAATAATAATGACTTAAAAAGGTAGCGCGCTGAACATTTTTTGATACGAGTGATCCGAGCGCACTAATTTACTTTAATTCTATAACAAGCGAACAAGCGCCTGCAGCCTGCAGCAGCAGTTTATGCCGCTCCCATCTCAATTTGGCTTACGGATATTCACCATTGCTCCTGCCGTAAACAAATCTAAGCGCGAAAGCCGACGTGCAGGGGGAGTCTGATGCGGAATTTGTTACTGCTGCTCAACAGTTCGCTCTTATGAAAAGGTGTTCAGCAGGCTACGTTATTAAGTCATTATTATTTTTTAACTATATAACGCACTAGTTTTGATAGAAAATAATGGTATAATTAATTAAATAATGTAAATTTATATAAAACATACTGCATTTTAATAATAAAAATATAGATTGTAAAATGCTTAATATTTTATAAATATTTTTATTTTTAAGTAATTTGATTGGAAAATGTAGGTGAAGCGATGATTCACCCGCGTCGCCTGACGAGTCGCTACTGCTTAAAAATGTTTTATTGATAGGAATTCTCCTTAGTCCTTCATAAAGTCTTCGGTATTCCCGTACGGCAAGTTTGGCATTATAACCATTTTTTATATAAAGTTCGTAAATTTTGCGTTTTTCATTCTCTGAATAAGACATTCTGATGCTCACATTGGCAAATTTGATTGAATAATGTCAAAGCCTACTATATATATATAAATATCTGTTTATTTATTGAACATCATGGCCAACTTAGACAAAATATATCATAGGTTACATATTTGGTTTTAGGTATGCGATATGTTATATAAAATATGGTATAATTTTATTTAGAATCCGGCAATAATATACGAAATTAAGTTTTATTTTGGAAAATTGATGGGATTTGATAGCCCTTCAAAGTACCAAATTTTAATTTTCAACTGCCATTATTTCGAAAACTGTTGGATACGCAAAAATTTTAAAAACACAAAATTATTAGTTTTACGAGTAGAATCTAAATGTTCGATAATATACAGAGTGTTCCATTAAAAAATGTATCAGTTTGATTCGGTGTGTCTTTGTGAAACACTCTCTATCATATTAATATTGTCAATTAAAAAATTCAGACGATTCTCTACTCAGTAAAAAAATGAGCTTTCTATCTTTAAAAAAAAAGTACTTACTCGATTGACTTTGAAATTTTGAACAAACTTTAAGAATCATAGGGGATGACCTGGTAATTGTATGGTAAAAATCCGGCCATACGAAATGGCGGCCTAGTGAAAAAAAAAATTATTAAAAACCTATTATTAAGTTCATCACAAATTTTGCACAATAATTATTACATAGGAATCAACTGGTAAAATTTCGGTACAAATCCAAGATGGTGGAATAGAATGGCAGCTTAATATAATATTTAAAAATTCAGCCTGAAAAAACTACTTAATTAACTGATTTCAAATTGTGTGCCATAACTAATTGTAGGATAGAGATGAATTAGTAAAACTATAGTACTAACTCAAGATGACGGAACAAAACGGTGGCCAAATAAAATGTTTTTAATCGTGAAAAAAATCACCCTCTCAGATTTTATATGTCTTCACGTTTTAGCATCCCTAGATGCGAAAAAATATGATTTATTAATTCCTTCGGACCGTCTGTCGGTTTGTCTGCCTGTCTGTCATTTTGCGGCAGAGCTTAAAAACTACTTATTAGATTCACTTCAAATTTTAGTCAAAGATTAAGGATCCTTTCGGATGTACCTGGTAATATTATAGTGAAACGTAAAAAAATTATCACTAACCAAACGAAATTTACCAATTTACCTCAAATTTTGCACAGAAATCAAATGTTACATAGCAATGAACTGGTAACATTTTGGTATAAATGTAACATAGCAAAACAAAATGGCGGCCTAATAAAATATTTAAAAAAGCCTGAAAAGACTAGTTAATTTAATTTAAATTAATTTCAAATTTTGTGCATTTGACATATTATTTAACTTATAACTGTCATTACTTGATAGAAAAACAAATGGTTTTAAATTGTTTATTTCTTGTCAAGTAATGTCAAAATTTTAGTAAGCAAAAATCTACTAACTTTTATACTTTTTATAGTTCTTAAAATTCACTTAAAATTTGTTTTTACATTTTAATTGGTGTATGTGCATGTATGCAAACATACTTACATTTTCGGAACACTATGTAATTTAGAAAGCCCTAAAGAAGAAATGAATTTAAAAATTATTTCGGGAACTTGTCTTATTAAAAATAGATGTAATATAGACTTTTTGACCAAATCTCCCTTATTTTTATACTATTGATAGTATACGGCGGTTACCTATAAGAACACTATATACCAGCGTCTCACTTGTTATAATAATTAATAATGTTTTATTTATTTCAGCGTTACCAGCCAGGAGAAATTTCGCGTCATTATAAGAAAATCGGAATAATGTATTCATTGCTTTTTATGTTATTAGCCCATGCAACGTTAATTTCCTCATACATACCACCAGCTGTAGCAGCTTTAAAATATCTAAAATACGAGAGAAATAAAAATTCTACAATTATTTATCTACCTAACACACTTCCATACTATAGCTGGATGCCATTTTCTTACGATACCGGTCATACTTATTTGTTAGCTGTAGCTTATCAAGCAGGTAATTATATTTTTATTTTACCGATTTAAATAGATTCTATTAAACTTTATTTAACACATAGTTCCACTAAAAAATTTGGATTTGCTCGAGGTCTAAATGTCATCGTAATTAAAATATCTAGTTCTCTCGTTATGTTTTGCATATGTCACCGTCATATTTTAGTACAGCGCTGCTTGTGTTATCTTAAACCTAACTAGTAAGTTTAACATAGGCCTATATTTAAACGTGTTTTGTTAATATAGCTGTAAATGTAGTAAAAATATGGTAGTATTTTTCTACATTCTAAAAACCTAAAGACTTTGGCTAAAAAATATTGATGCTAAGATTTCAACAACTTAAGAGTCAGCAATTTATCAAAACGCAATAGTTGTCGAAATTCTTTAATGCCTGTACATATTTTGAAACTGTAAAAAGTACAATCTATTTTATGAACAAACATTTGTATAACTAGAAAAGCTTTTAACTAGGCATCTACGATATAACAGTGTCTGAAGAAATTTAAAATTCTTGGGATAAAGGTATATATAAAAAACAGCTTTCAGAATTGAAGTCTCAAACAAGGAAACTAAGCCGTTGTAGCTAGTTTGCTTATTTAGCTAGACCTCGTGTTAGCAGGCTTCCAGGATATTCTCGGACATGGCGACAATGGTGGAAATCTTTATTTGTGTTTACTTTTTGAATATTTAGATAAACACAGCAATCTAGCAGGTTTTCCCCACCAGGGATGCCATGTTCTTAGCGATGATATTTTCGGTACGAAAGATTATTATTTGGAAAGCTTTTTATGTCAGAAAATATTGAGGGGATGCCATGGTTTGGACATTCATGATGTTTATGGTGAGATTGGTGGTATCATCGTAAAAGGTTTTTTGATTTTATTTATTTCAAACGGGCTATCACAAAATACTTGTAGCTCAGGACAGCGATATCGGCTGAGTAAGCTAGACAGAACTTTAGTGATATTTTTATCATGTAAGGCTTCCCAGCTGGCCCTACATGAATTTTCATAGTTAGAGGTTAAAATCTTCCTACGGGAGTAGTCGTTTGCTATGTCATTTCGGTTTCTATTACTATTATTATAATTACAGTTATTAGTATCATGCATTGTCATTGTCAATGGTACGGGGTTTTCGTTGTGGGGGTTGTTTAATGGTTTGTTAAAATGTTCACTGACACAAAATTTGGCTTACTTTTTGAAAGCTTACACAGAGTCTTTCAAGGGACCTGTAACTTAAAATAAAGTTTTCAATTTTGTTACTCTTCATTGGTTATGATTTAAATTCGTTATTTCACTCCACAAGTTTATAGTTCGGAAGACAGTACAATTGAGCAAGAGTTTATTTCGACTGCGATATTCCCTATGGTTAAGCACAAAACTTATCAACAATAGTTTTGTGTTAAGTTAAAATTGTTTTTAAAAAATGACCTAGTGACAACACAAATTTAATTTAAATTTTTAAAATTTTATTTATTTATTAACAAGTGTCCGAATGGATCTTTTTTAGTTTATTATTTTTTATTTTTTTTTTGGTGGGAACTTATTTCCTCTATTCAAAATTTCATTACAAAAATGGATAACTCCAATCGGGAGCTTACCCGACAATAACTCTTTTGATTCTTATTGAGAAATAGGTTAATTACTACGTTAGGTAGTGGTCAGCTGTTTTTCATTTTATTAAAAATTTCAAAAAATTCTCGAAAAGAAAGCGAATTTTAAGGTTTGAAAAAATTTCTAATCGTAACGAGTATCATACAAAATTTACAAATATTTTAATTTAAAATAAATTTGTGGAACAATTAATAATCAAAAGTTTTATGTACAAAAATTATCAACAAAATTCTTATTCCACCACGATGTTCCACGAGCATCGAAAATGTTACCCCGCGAATAATTAAAATAATGGTAGTTACGTACGTATACCACAAATACATGCACACTTAATATTCCTGCACCAGTTAAGTAAAAATTAAAACATTTAATATTTATAAATGCACGGGTTTCTAATGCACTTACTCCAGATAAGCCTCTACTATTAAGAGAACTAAGTTTCAGCGAAGCAGTTAGTCAAAATCAATCATAAATCGGTTTGATGAAATTCAAAAGTTCGATACAGGTAAGGTAGAACTTGTTAAATCGTTAATATCAAATCAAAGTTGAGAAAAAAATTTAGTTATAAACAATTAACTATATTTGTTACTAAGACAAAGCAAAAGTGTTTATGCTTCAGAAATAAAAAAATGATTTATTAACGTTGATTTAAAAATAGTTCGCATTTGAATTGTGAATTTAAGTTCATAAGACAGAAAAATATTTTTAAATGAAAAATTTTAATCAAGTAATTATTTATGAAAAGCGAATATAGTTTAAGCAAATCGATAAATAAAGACAACACTATGTTCACCGTTAAAAATTCAGATATCGGAAATTCAAAAGTGAAAAATATAGAAAATATTACAATAAGTTATTGTTTTAAGTTTAATTAAATAGCTTTAGAATGCGTGAAACAGATTATTGGAACATACCTGGATAGCTTCTACGCGAAAATTAAAAGTACCACTTAAGACTTCGGTTTCTTCAGATTCACCCCTTTGAGCTGTGTGCATACATGGTTATCATGACATACGACTCGCAGGAAAAGCTCGTACTTTTAAGCAGCGTACAAAGCAAAATTTCAGATGCAAGTCCGGCGAGCACTCCCTTGTTGAAGGTACCATGCGTGTTGATGTGACAAAGACTGAGAACTATCTGATTTTGTGGCCAAAATATGCTCCAGTTTTGTTACCGGGCTTATTTTTGCACATTTAAACCAATTAGAGCAAAGTTGAAAATTCGAGGCTCTCCGAAAATGATAAGTGGATACGCTGTCTCCTTCGGAAACAAGGGTGCTCTCTTGGGGTTGTTTTCGCTCGGTTTTTAGCTTATTCTCTGCTCTAGCATGACTCTTCCTGCCATCCTCAATCCCTAGAAACTCTGTGGAGCTCCTCTCATGCTGCCGTCATCATTGGCATGCCAAGCAGCTTCACTTACGATGTTACGTTCTATATACATATTTACATCATCAGAGGAACGTTTTACCACATTTCTATTGCTATTAGACAACTGATCATCTTCAGGATCATTGTCTTCTGAGTTATTGTCTGAACTTCGAGATAATAGGCATTAGGTCTATCGACTGCCATTGTCTCGTTACGGCGGCCATTGGCCTCGTCGACTGTTGTGCTTTCTGGCATCGTCCCTCCATCTTTAAATAGGCGGCGGACCTTCCTGAATGGTGCCCTGGATATTATTTCCTAATCTGGGACTCTTATTCGCCTGTTGAGGCCTAGGCCAACATTTTTCCGGCCTTGCCACCTGCCTTGCTTCTTCCAACAATTTCTTTCTAGAGTTTACACCTTGGGCCGCCTTTGTCTAATGGGTAGCCGAGGATGTTATTTCTTCGGGAACTGTCTTAGCTGCTTCCTGACGTCACAAGCCCATGGCGGTATGTTAGTTCTTGCCACTTCCCGCCTGTTTCTACGTCTACTGCCTTCTGCGGCACTTTTCGCTGGATGCCACTCCTTTCCTGTGAGGGACCAACCGGGATAACCTTCCTGGTTTCCTTCTGCACCCTTCCTGCTTGGCCCACGGACTTTTTCACGTGGCAAGCCCCGTTTGCCTGGAGGATGACCCTTTCCGTCGTGTCAATCACCTATTTGCAGTTTCTGTCCTCTGTCACCCTTTTCTTGGGACCTGCCACCCTCGGGAACAGCGCGTGACTCTCTCCTAGTACTTTCTACACGCACTAACTAGGTGGCCAGCCACTTTTACTGGGTGGCGGCCCTACCTAAACACTTTATTAAATTTCGTACTGATAGCTGTCACCTTTGGTGAAGCTTCGGTCTATCAGTGTGTTTTCCTCGAATACCACTTACTCCTGGTGCCGATGGAACTCGGCCCCCAGATACTGCAAACTTTCGCAAATAAAACGCAATGATTTCTTAGTAAAGCACCACCCTACTTATCACACCAAGTGACATCGATAATAATAAAATAATATACGGCCGAGACCGACTTCATTTCTATGACCATCTTCAGGGTCATTATCCTTGTCCGTAGTGGTGCTTAAACTCTGAGAGGTTAAGCATTCGTCCTCTATCTGGTTTCTTAGTCTTATTAGGGCTCCATCTAATTGGCGTTTCTGCCTAGTGTTTTTTTTGCTCCTGGATCCTTCTGGGCCCATTTGTAAACCATTAGGAGGGTGGCCATCATCTTCGAAGCGTGGCCTTCGTCCTAGTTAGTTAGTTAGTTAGTTTAGTTACGCTGATCTAAGGCAAATTCCGAATTACTACAAGGGCGGCCGCTCGTCGGTTGTTGTGTCTTTCAGCATCGTTCCTCTGTTCTCTGAGTAGGTGGCGCACCTTCCTTAGTGGTGGCCGCCATACTATCTCCTTTTCCGGGATTCTTAATAATTGGTTTAGGCTTAGGCCAATGTTTTTTCAGCCTCGCCACCTGCTTTTCGTTTTTTTGTTGTTTTCTTTCTACTTTCACGAGACTTACTTACCTTGGGTCATCTTTGTCTAATAGGTGGCCGAGGATATTATTCCTTCGGGAACTGTCTTGTCTGCTTCTCAGTGCCACAGTCCTTTGGCGTTACGTCAATTCTTGCCACTTCCGGCCCGTTCACACTTCTACCGTCATCTGCGGCACTTTTCACCGCGTGCCACCCAGTGGCAGCTATTCAGGTGAAGTAGGTGAAGTGCTACTTCACCAGGAAAAATAAACAAGTAAACATCTAACTATATTTATTATATATCTCTTAAAATTTTAGATTGACAGTCATTTATTCACCTAATTGGTAAAAAATAAACTGTACATCTCGAATAAATATTTTACTTGACCGTTGGCGGTATGTCTTTTTAAAACTTTAAATCGAACTTTCTTATAACAACTATAACAGTTGCACAAACCGCTTTGACTTTGCTGGAGGTGCTATGTTTAGTTTACGATTTTCCTACTATGTTGCCATGACAACGCGTACGTGATGACGTCGAGCCCAGCGCCATACATCGCTCTCGGTAAATTGCAGGCGCAGTATACACACGTGTCGTTCAGTTTGCGGTGGTTGTTTACTTTTATTTTGCGGATTTCGCTGCAACCGGTGAGTTTCTTTGCAGTTAACTTGACTATTTTGTGTCATATTTATTTATGGTGTTGCTACAACTTCAAATTCGAAGTTAGTAAATGTGATTGTTCAAGACTTTTTCTTGCTTCAAATGTGTAAAAACTTATTTAAGAAATAAAATATCTCAAGAAAGACTTACTTCTCTTGGCAATATTTCAATTCAAAAGGAATTTCTGGAGCAGATTAGGGCAACTCATCCATTTTATGAGGATGTTATAAATAAATTTGCTGCTATGAAGGATAGGAGAATTGATTTAGTATACAAAATTTAAGTAAGTCGTAAAAAATATTCTACCCCCTCAACATATAAAAAAATTATTGCTTCACTTACTTTTTCACCCGCAAGCCGCCACTGGTGCCACCTCCTTCCTGTGGGAGGCCAACCGAGATAATGCTCCTGGCTTCTTTCTGGATCCTCCCCGGTGTCCTTCCTGCTTGGCCCACGGATTCCTTTACGCGGCAAGCCATGTTATCTGGATGATAACACTTCCAGTGGCGTCGATCACACTTCGCAGCTTCTTGTCCGCTGCCACCCGTTTAATGGGATCTGCCATCCTCGGGAAGGTTCTGGACTCTTCGGGTGTATTTGTAACGCGCAATAGTTAGGTGGCCGATCACTTCTATTAGATGACAGCGCTACCTAAATACTTTTTAAACTTTCGATACTGATAGCCGTCACCTTCGACGAAGTTTCGACCTACCAGTCTCTTTTCTCTGATAGCACTTACTCCTGGTGCCGATGGAAGTTGGTAAAGTTTAACAAATAAAACACAGGCATTTTACAGTAAACCACCACCCTGCTCATGATATTAAGTGGCATCGATAATAAAAATTATTATGCGGCCTATACACCGACTTCGCTAGTTTGGCCCCGTATGCTTCACTAGGATTTCGCTCAAACGCCCACAGATACCTGCATATCTTCGAATTGAAGTTGGGAGCTCTTTACTCTTCGACTGCTCGATCTCAACTCTTAACTTTTCCCAACTCGCCCTCTATTTATATTGGTCGGATATTATATCACCCATTCACCTAAAGGACACCTGGGGTGGTTTGAATTTATTTTGCAACGTTTCTTTCAAATAACCTAATGACTTTAATGTAAAAATTTTAACTTATTTACAACTTTAATGACCTTAACATTTAACGTGAAATATTTACAGCTTTAAAAGCTTTAGATTATTACTTCCAATTGTCAGTTACTTTCATTCAGGAGGCTTTCAGGTCTAACTAACCTATTTTACTCATTCCTTATTCCTAACATATTTACATTTTAACTTTAGAAGTTAACCTAAAGAAGAAAACTTTGAACAACATTAACCTATACCATACATGAAAATATGTACAGGGAAAAATAGAACGAGTCGGCTCACCGACAGTGGCCTGACTATTGAAGAAGCGGCCCTTAATATGGTCCAGCTCCAATACTTTACCTAGCTTTATTGTCACTAAATTTCTATCCCTAATGGATAAGTACGCGTGGAGTCATCCCTAATGGGTTAAGGGCTTCTGAGCTAAATAACCTCATAGCTCGGTTTCTTGGATCTAGATTTTCTGAGCTGGATAACCTCAAAGCTTGGGGTTGATTGTTCTGGCAATTCTGGCTCAGTCATGTTCGGGTTTGTCACTGTTAGAGTATTCTGGCTTGAGGTCATAGATTGGCTTAACCTTGATCGAGCTGGATAACCTCACAACCCTGGATTGTTCGTCCGGATATCTCTGACCTGGTCATGGCTGATTCGTCATGGACGACACTTTGGGTCATCGAGTTATCATTTCAACTTTGATAACTCCTTTTCTTGGCGCGTGGTGGTTCTGGGACTCTGGGCTAGACATAATCTAGATGTGATGGCAGGTTGTTCGTGAGTCACATTGCTGGGCACCACTAAATATCTGTTCTGGATTTTGCATCTTTTATTCATGTTCTGGTTTTCCTGTTTCAAGTTCATTTTCTGCCTGGCTTATTTCGTCTTCTGTAACCCTCATCCTGGGCTCTGGTGGTCTTGGAGTTGGCCATTCGAAACTGCTTGTATCTTTACAGTCGTCGGTAGACGTATCAGTACGTCGTGGAACTCCGTCTGGACCGCAGACTACTGCTTACACGATCTATCCATGGTAACGTCCACGATGGGGGTTGCTACATATTTTTTCTGGATGTCTTTCTTGATCTGGGCTTTGCGGAGCCTCCTGGTTCATATCTTTTCTCGGAATTCAGGAGGTGGAGAAATAATCGTCTCCAGTGTTCCGTGAGTCCCAAGTCGGGTGTTTGCTGTAATTGTGGGGGTTGAATATTGGTCAGATGTGTCATAGAGCACCTCTGGAACAATCTGCTCAGGTCCTTAGTTCAGATTTTGGCGTCCCGATGTCCTGGCTGTTTGTTCAATTTCTGTAGAAATCTCGACCGGATCTCGTTCGGTTGCTATTAACTCATCTGTGTTATAGCCCTGGCATGACATGATATCTTCGTTGGTTATGTTCATGTTAGTTGAACTGTTGTCCCTCGGAAGTATGGGTTGTTCTAGTGAAGTAGGCAGTTCGGTTCTTACTAGCAACACCGGCCTTAGTGACCTGATTCTGGATAATCTTTCTCTCCTAGGTATTTGCCATGGAATCATATTCAGTATGGGAGGTCCCTCAGTGGCGGCTTTGAGGTCGTCCAACATACAGACGTAATTCTTCGTCCAAGAGGTCATCTCCACTGTCAGGAATGAGATCTGTGGTCTGTGTCATGTTTATTCGTGTTCGGTATGCCTCGACGTCCCGTAGCCTTTCTTGCTCTATTCGGGCTTCTTCTTGCCATATCTGGTCCATGTATGGTCCATAGACTTGCTGGTTTACGGCATTTATGACACTTTGAGCTAGCTCCTCGGCATCCATTATGCTGCACTCGTCTCCATCTTCACAGTACATAGAGTGACTAATTGGTGAATGGTCTCATAGTCTTCTTCATCCCATTCTTGTGTGCCTTCTTCCCTAAACACTCGGGTGTTATTGGTATGGTGTCTGGTCTGGTTGTTTTGGAGGATTTAGGCTACTGGATGGTCTCTCTTGGAGGATTATCAGTTCTGCTTGGGCCTTGTCCTCTTTAAAGTGTAGGACAGTCTTGTCGCAAATGTCTACCAGCGCACTCGAAGCAACTCAGACTTTTCCCAGTAGGTCGATTGGGTCCGTACTTTCCTTGTTGCTGATTTTGCTGTTGATTGGTTGGTTGACTAGATCAATAGTTTCCTCGCTGTTGGGTCTGTTGCTGATACTTGGTCAATAGTTTCCTCGCTGTTGGGTCTGTTGCTGATACCTGGGATTCACTCTGGGAATATTTCTTGGGGAGTTATGTATACGTGGAGGTAACCACTCTCAGTCTCGTTCTAGTTGACTCGCTGCGGCTATTGGTTCTTCTACAGTCTGACAATTTAAGGATCGGAGCACACCTCGCAAGTTTCTTTTCTATTTGCTAAGCAACAGTCTAGTTTGTTCCTTTTCTCCTATGTTTTGGATTAAACGTTGGCAAATTAACCATTTTCTCACTAGGAAGCCCTCAGCTTTTTCTTCTTAAGCTTGCTTCTTTCTGTACAACTCCATGGTAAGTCTGTCTCTTAACATCTGGATTATCGTAGGCCCTTAACAATGCTTCTCTAAAGCATTCCCAACCTGTCTGTTCGTTGGCGTATACTGAAAGTCTTTTTGACGCGAGTTGGCGTAGCTGGCTATGAGCTACCATGCTCTTTTGTACAGCAGGTATAGATGCAGCTTTGCAGTGGGTTTCGATGCTTTCCAAAAACAGTCTCGGATTTTCAGTATCCAGTCTTGAATATACAGGTGGAGGAGGTACCATTGCTCTGGGACCTTGTAATGCTTTCTCCAGGACTGAAGTAAAAGCTTTGAGTGCCTGGCTAAATCCGCTATTTCCATCGGAAATCACTGACTCTGTTTTTCTGAAGGTCTTCTTTTGTTTTCCAGTCGGTTTGTAGTTGAATTAGACTTCATTGACGTGCCATCTGTGCTCTCCTGTGCTTTAATACTGGGTTCAACAAATTTTTTCGGAGCTGGCAACGTTGCTGCTCGTCCTGGATTCGTAAATATTTTATTCATTATTCTTGGCTTACCCAATCTAGTTGTTTCAGATTTCGTTGCAGGGAATTGTAAATGGTATGCCGAATCATACGTACGTGAGTCGTCCAACTTCACTTAGACTCGTCTTGGCAAATCCTTCTTAATGGTTCCTGTCACATTAGCTTTAACTTTCATTGCAGAAGGTCGTTTACCAGACAAGCCTGTCTTCTTCGGGAAAGGGGGTGGTCTTCCTTCGTTATTCCGACCCGAGTTCTAGCCCGTATCGTGCTCTGGAATGGTTCTTCAACCCCTAGGAGCTGTGTAGAGCCCTTGGCCATGCTGCCGACATGATTTGCATGCCAAGCAGCTCTACTTACATCGTTTCGATTTTTGACATATTTATATCACCAGGTAAGTATTCCCTATCGTTTCGTTTGTTATTTGGTAAATTACAATCATCAGGGTCATTGTCCTCATCCGTACTGGTGTTTAAACTCTGATAGAGCAGTTCTCTATCTGGTTCCTTTGTCTTATTAGGGCACCATCTGCGTAAATCGCGGTCGCAGCTTGGCCACCTTCTTAATTGCTTCTCAGTGTCACAGACCTATGGCGTTACGTCAATTCTCACTACTTTCGGCCCGTTTACAGATCTACCGCGTTCTGCGGCACCGAGTGTCACCCCCTTCCTATAGAAGGCCAACCAGGATTATGCTTCGGACTTCTTTCTGGACCCTTCTCGGTGTCCCTCCTGCTTGGCCCACGGATTCCTATACGTGGCTAGCCCTGTTTTCTGGATGATGAACCGTCCAATAGCGTCGATCACTCGGGGTATTTCTAGTTAGGTGGCCGACCACTTCGGTTATATGGCAGCCCTACCTAAACACTTTTTAACCTTTTGAAACTGATAGCCGTCAGCTTGAACGAAGTTTTACTCTTGGTGCCAATGGAAGTCGGCCCCCAGGGAATACAAACTTCAAAAAATAAAACACAGGGATTTTACAGTAAACCACCACCCTGCTTATCACACCAAATGGCATCGTTAATAAAAATTATAAGGCAGCCTATATACCGACTTTGCTAGTTTGTCCCTATATACTTCGCTCAAATGCTAACAGACACCTGCAGGTCTTTGCCTTGGAAATGGGCACCTTTTACTTTTCGACTACTCGATCTCAACTTTTTAATTTTTTCAACGCGCCTTCTATTTATATTGGCTGGATCTTAAATCAGAGCGAAGTTAGGCTGCTAACGCAGTTGAGTCCGAGTTATAGAAATGAAAACATCACTTGGGGGACAGCTGGTTCGGTTAGATTTTAACCTGTAAAACTGTTTTAGGACAAGTTAGTCTGTTGGGGACGTGCCCCAGGTGTATTTTGCCTTATCTCGGGAAGAAACGGGGATTGAGAGGATTGCGTATAGGTAGGCGGAAAAAAGTAGTATTGGAAAAAGTGAAGCTGATTGGAGTTTGGCAGTCACGTTGAAATCTGAGTTTTATTTTCTGTGTAGAAAATTGAATATTTCAAAAGGCCACTTAACAATCGGCCAGCAGCAGCAGGAGTAAGTAGATTGCCGCCCGATACCCGGTGCAGGCTGCCACTATATGTTTTGAGTGCCGCCTAAGTAAGTGCGGGCACCTGGTAAAGTGTTAGAAGCGTTTGGCCACGCAGATTGGCCAACGTCTACGAGGAAAAGCGTAGCGCACCCGTATTTCCCGGTTCCGCCCCATATCAAAAAAAATTCCGTCCGAGCAACGTCAAGGAAGAGTCGAGAGGGGAGGCGAACGACGTCCAAAAGGAGGCAAGCTTGAAAGTGTTTATCCGCGTTAGGTTGCTATTAACCAACTTTTTCAAAGAAAAAGCATTGCGCACCCAAACTTCTAGGTTCCACCTCATACCAAACGAAGGTAGCAAGGTCCGGTAGTCAAGAAAGAGGGGGAGCATGTAAGGTGTTTAACGACGTGAAGTTGGCGTTGACCATTTTGGCAGAAGAGACGACGCGCCATATATTTCCGGCTTCGCCATATGCCAAACAGAAATACCAAGGTCCGGAAGATAAGGAAATGAGTTACAAGAGTCAATTAACGACCAAGGATGGTTGTGAGAGACAAGACGCGGATCACCCGAAAAGGCAGGCGGTGAAAGACCTGGGTGACCGGCTCACAGAGCATTTTCAGGGTGTCCTAGAGAGGATTCTCTTATTTACCCGTGTACGAAAGTTTCTATCTGAGAAACGTAAATAGGTCAAAATCATGTTTTCTATTAGTAATTTGCAAAAATTTTATTTAGATAAAAGCGCCGATTTTTATCTTTCTTATGATGCCAGAATGAAAGCGCTGGGTTGAAATTTACGGTTGTTTTGGCCAATTAGCTGTTCGTCAAAATATCAAAAATATTTTTCTAAAAATCGGGAATGAGTTTAGTTCTAAAATATACATTTTATTTCAATAAATTTTATCTTTATCACTTTTGGTTTAGATACTACGAGTGAAATTAGAAAAAATCAAGTTGTCTGAAAAGGTGTTGCTAGGATTCAAACTGAAGCTTAGATGAAACTATACCTTTCTGTTAAGAGTCTGATCGATTATCGACCTCAGTTTAGGTTTTATGGAGGTTTTTATGTTTAGGTCAAAAGGTGCCTATCAGAGGCTGTAAAAAATGTTCTATTTGCCTTATGTCACTCAAACTTTCAGAAACGGTGTATTTGAAATTTATCAAACATATTCTAAATTTTAGAAAATATCTCACCAAAAAAAAAATTTCATTTTTGAGATGCCTCTGTTTTGGAGCTCTCGTATTGAGCTTCTAGATAGTTCAAATGAAGTTTTTTTGCTTTATCTGCTATTGTTGTACCTGAATACAAACATTGAACCTATATAAGTTGTCGACTGGCTTACGCTTTATCCCTTTATTGTTGCAGTGATTTGAGAAATTTCGATTTGACTTAATTTTTGTTTATTTGCCTGAAGGGCTTATGATATTCTGTTAAATAGTTTATTTTATTAACAAAATGGTGTAATACAATAAGAAAATTGTTTTAACCTAACTTTCTTTATCAGTTTTATTTATTTACATACAGTTGAGTTGTTTTTGCGCCTGTTTGCAAAATCGTGAACGACGATCGTGTGGGACAAAAAAATTTTTAAATCAGCTGATATTAACGTTTTTGTGTAAATATATACGAAAGAGGATTGCTTAGTCAGGTGTGTAAATCGATAGATGGAGTTTCGTTTTCTCCGCCGTATTTTCGTTCTATGCGTGGTTTTTATGTGGACAACATAAAAATGTGTTTCCGGAATATTTTATTAACGTTATTTTAAATTATTTAGTATTGTATTATAGATAGTGGCGAAAATAATACATTGCATACGTTTATTTCGCCGGAGCGATGTTCCTGTGTGTTAAATCATGACAAGGGGTCCTTAGCACTGACTTAGAAACATCTGAACTATTTTTTAACTTTTGATCAATATATAAAAAAGTGGAAAATTTGAGGAAGTCGTAACTCATAAGTGGTATTATTAATTTTTTTCAATAAAGATAATTTGTTTAATAGATGCAATGGTTTATTTTCTGTTACACACACACACACACACATATATATATATATATATATATATATATATATATATAATTTGTTTCTTAAACCTTTTATTTATAATTACTTCGAAAATATTTCTTGGGTCTAGGTTTATGCATTGAAACAATAGTGGTTATATTTCGCTCGACGTTTCGCTTTTGATTAAAAGCATTTTCAAGAGCATTTATTTTAACTAAAAAGAGAAAAAAAAAAAAAACAATATCAGTTCGATACAAAACTGGTTTGTTAAAATTGTCGTTTTGTCAATTATAAAAACACTGATAAAGTAAAATCTTTCAATTAATCCTAAAACATTTAGCAGTAGAACACTTTTCTAAAATGACTTTCACAATTTTACACATTAAAAAATATTAAAAAACTTATTTACATTATTGACGAAAAGCAAAAAAAACAAAAACATTTGTACTATTTGGTTTAAAGCCGTTAATTAAAAATAGGTAACCTACCTTGGAAAACATAGCTTCATTTTTAAATCTATTATATTTAAGGCATCTATAGTATTAGCATCATAAAGTCTAGGTCTAGTCTAGTCTAGAAACCGTTTCTTGTATATCAGTATCATTTTACAATTATTAAAACCAAGTAATGTCACCCAAAACCAACCTAGACAAATATACAAATGTTTTTGTTTTTTTTGCTTTTCGTCAATAATGTAAATAAGTTTTTAATATTTTTTAATGTGTAAAATTGTGAAAGTCATTTTAGAAAAGTGTTCTACTGCTAAATGTTTTAGGATTAATTGAAAGATTTTACTTTATCAGTGTTTTTATAATTGACAAAACGACAATTTTAACAAACCAGTTTTGTATCGAACTGATATTGTTTTTTTTTTTTTCTCTTTTTAGTTAAAATAAATGCTCTTGAAAATGCTTTTAATCAAAAGCGAAACGTCGAGCGAAATATAAGAAATATTTTCGAAGTAATTATATATATATATATATATATATATATATATATATATATATATATATATATATATACCTGGAAATCTTATTTTCTTGGGTCTAGGTTAATAATAATAGTGATGAGCTTTTTCAAGACTTTATTTCTAAACATAAATACAAAAGACGCAAACATTATCATACCCACTGAAAATAATAACAGGTTTAAAAATTATAAAATTTTCATATTAATAATATTAAATTTAAAACATAATTTATCTTTACTTTTAATTTTTTTTACAGTGGTAATTTAATAATATCAGGTATGGTACGTTTTGCAAATAAAATTATTGGTTTCATTACATTACAAAACAAACATATTTAAGGACAAACTTAAAACACATATATACACTATATACTAAACTTTTAATTTTTGCAGTACGCACCTTGAAATAGCGATTTACAAGATTGTGAGAAAAATATTAGACGAATTGAGTATGGAGCATTTCGGTTATCATTTTTTTTGTGATAATAAAAACGGTAGAATTTATCAGAGGCTTAGCTGTGTGCCAAACTCTCGGTTACATTAAAATTGAACTCATATTTTCTTGTTTGTTCACGCTTGTGAAGGGCAGTAGAGGCATTTTTGGAATATTTATAGCCTTTAATTCTCTAATTTTTTAGAGCAATTGAAACACGGAATTGAATAAACTAAGTTTGATTCCTTTTTTTGTGGTACTCTACTTTTTAATGAAGTATTAAGAGATTTTAATAAATTCTGGGCTTTATGATTTTGCTTTAAAAGAATAGACTTTAATTTTTCTGATAAATTATTTGTGTAAGATTTTCTTTTTTAATTGGTTCTTTCTTTTTATTATAATATAGATAAGTTCTTTGTTTAATAATTCTTAGAATATATTTTTCTGGATAATGGTTCTCTATTAACGTTTGTTTAACTTTTTCCAAAGTTTCTGGTCGGTATTCTGGAGAAGTTAGTGCGATTGCGCGGTCAGTTAATCCTATTATCACACTATTTTTTGACCCCGCCAAGTCTTTTTGGTATACCAAAAGCTTTTAGTAATTCATTTATTTTGTCTTCTGGAATAGCAGTTAAACAATCAACGAACCTTTTGAAAAAAATTATATTAAAATCCAGTTTCTCCTTAATGCTTTCTTCCAGATACTCCATTACAAGTTGTGCTATTGTAGAAGAAATTGGAGAACCCATTGGGCAACCATTTATCTGTTAAACGAAGCTTTCTTCGTATTGAAAATAATTGTTAACTAATGTGATATTTACAGCCTCTATAAAATCTTTTATCTCGAGTGTTGTATATTCTTTCAATGTGTCCCATTTCTTTTTGATTATTTGAGGAACTAATTCGTTTGGAATGTTGATATATAGTGAAACTGCATCAAGCGATACAACCTTGTGATTATTTGGAATAATAATTGTATCAATAAATTGTTTAAAAGTAACAGAATCTTTTATAGAATGATCATTTTTTCCGCAAATGACCAGAAACTCTGGAAAAAGTTAAACTAGTGTTAATAGATAACCATTATCCAGAAAAAAATATTCTAAGAATTATTAATCAAAGAACTTATCTATATTATAATATAAAGAAAAAACCAATAAAAATGAAAATTCTAGGTACGTGGCACTAGCTTATCGGAAAAATTAAAGTCCATTCTTTCAAAGCAAAATATAACTATTTGTCATAAAGCCCATAATTTATTAAAATCTCTTTATATCCCGTTGAAAACTAGAGTACCACAAAAAAAAGAAATCAAACTTAGGTTATTCAATTCCCTGTTTGAATTGCTCTATGTCAACACAATGCTTAGAGGACAGAATTAAAGGCCATAAATATACCAAAAATGCCTCTACTGCCCTTCACAAGCATGTACAAACAACAAAACATGAGTTCAATTTCAATGCAACCGAGATTTTGGCAGAAGATAGGAATTATCATAAATTAACATTTAAAGAGATGATAGAAATAAAAAAAGAAAGTGAAGCAGTTAATGATAAAAAGGATATTTGTGGATTAAGTTAAATATATTTTAACCTAATTAAATAATCAGGGAACATTTCAAATTAAAAAACCTTCTTTTCCATGTCTAAATTTTAAATAGAAAATAAACCTGCCTCTGTATATACATATTAAAAATATTATTTGTTTTTCGCTGGTAGCTAAGCCTCTGATAAATTCTACCTTTTTTATTATCACAAAAAATAATAACCGAAATGCCCCAAACTCGATCATGTAAATCGCTATTACATGGTGCGTATCGTAAAAATTTAAAATTAAAATTTAGTATATAGTGTATATATTATAAAATAGATAAGTTCTTTGTTTAATAATTCTTAGAATATATTTTTCTGGATAATGGTTCTGTATTAACCTTTGTTTAACTTTTTCCAAAGTTTCTGGTCGGTATTCTGGAGAAGTTAGTGCGATTGCGCGGTCAGTTAATCCTATTATCACACTATTTTTTGACCCCGCCAAGTCTTTTTGGTATACCAAAAGCTTTTAGTAATTCATTTATTTTGTCTTCTGGAATAGCAGTTAAACAATCAACGAACCTTTTGAAAAAAATTATATTAAAATCCAGTTTCTCCTTAATGCTTTCTTCCAGATACTCCATTACAAGTTGTGCTATTGTAGAAGAAATTGGAGAACCCATTGGGCAACCATTTATCTGTTAAACGAAGCTTTCTTCGTATTGAAAATAATTGTTATCTAATGTGATATTTACAGCCTCTATAAAATCTTTTATCTCGAGTGTTGTATATTCTTTCAATGTGTCCCATTTCTTTTTGATTATTTGAGGAACTAATTCGTTTGGAATGTTGATATATAGTGAAACTGCATCAAGCGATACAACCTTGTGATTGTTTGGAATAATAATTGTATCAATAAATTGTTTAAAAGTAACAGAATCTTTTATAGAATGATCATTTTTTCCGCAAATGACCAGAAACTCTGGAAAAAGTTAAACTAGCGTTAATAGATAACCATTATCCAGAAAAAAATATTCTAAGAATTATTAATCAAAGAACTTATCTATATTATAATATAAAGAAAAAACCAATAAAAATGGAAATTCTAGGTACGTGGCACTAGCTTATCGGAAAAATTAAAGTCCATTCTTTCAAAGCAAAATATAACTATTTGTCATAAAGCCCATAATTTATTAAAATCTCTTTATATCCCGTTGAAAACTAGAGTACCACAAAAAAAAAAGAAATCAAACTTAGGTTATTCAATTCCCTGTTTGAATTGCTCTATGTCAACACAATGCTTAGAGGACAGAATTAAAGGCCATAAATATACCAAAAATGCCTCTACTGCCCTTCACAAGCATGTACAAACAACAAAACATGAGTTCAATTTCAATGCAACCGATATTTTGGCAGAAAATAGGAATTATCATAAATTAACATTTAAAGAGATGATAGAAATAAAAAAAGAAAGTGAAGCAGTTAATGATAAATAGGATATTTGTGGATTAAGTTAAATATATTTTAACCTAATTAAATAATCAGAGAACATTTCAAATTAAAAAACCTTCTTTTCCATGTCTAAATTTTAAATAGAAAATAAACCTGCCTCTGTATATACATATTAAAAATATTATTTGTTTTTCGCTGGTAGCTAAGCCTCTGATAAATTCTACCTTTTTTATTATCACAAAAAATAATAACCGAAATGCCCCAAACTCGATCATGTAAATCGCTATTACATGGTGCGTATCGTAAAAATTTAAAATTTAGTATATAGTGTATATATGTGTTTTAAGTTTGTGTTTTTAAACGCGTGTGTTGTAATGTAATGAAACTAAATATTTTATTTGCCAAACGTACCATACCTGATATTAAATTATCACTAAGGTCTGCCAGTAGATGATTATTACCACTACGAGTAATCCCCCCACCACTTCCACTTAACCTTGAGTTTAGCCCCGCCTAGTTAACCTTAGGTCCATTTGACCTTGTATGCCCTTGAACGACCTTGAGATGTTCCCGGTCACATGACCTTAAGATGTTTTGAGGGTCAAAATTGTTTGACCTTGGATAACCTTCAGATGTCATTAACATTGAGATGTCATTGCTATTGTTTGCCCTTCAAATACCCTTGACCCTGCATGCTCTGGTGTGTCGTCCAAATGGGCTACGTACGTACCTTGAATGACCTTGGAATATAATTGACCTTGAGATGTCATTATTATTGTTTGCCCTTCAAATACCCGCGATCTTGTATGTCTCTGACTTTGAAATGTCCTTTGGGTCGCCCACGTGGGCTATCTATGATTTCACCTTAGATGCCCTTGGGCTGTCATTGACTTTGAGATATGGTTGATATTGATTGCCCTTCAAATATTGTGCATCTTGCATACTTGTTCTCGTATAATCTCGACCTTGAACGCCTTAAAGACGATTTTATATTATTGTGTATCCTTGAAATTTTATATAAAAGATGGAGGGAGGATGCAAAACATCATTATATTTTAGGAGGGTACAGCTTCACATCTACAAGTATTACATTGTACTAATTATTTATTGAAAAATGTTTTATACGTGTGAAAAGTGTGGTAAAAAGTTTACTCGCAGTAACAATATGCGCCGTCATAAACGAGAGTCTTGCAATAATAGAATAGTGGAAATCAATTTACCAATCAAACGACAGGGGGCTAAGTCTGGTCCATCAACGTCGAAAATGCACACATATGCTGCATGTAATGTGGATATTCCTTCAAATCAACTTTGTCACCACGAGAGGACATTGCAGCATAAAAACAATATATTGGTCCCACTATCCAAAAATATTAGTTTAATGCAAAGTGCCTTCAAGTGTCGGATTGCTAGTTATAGGGTATATGCCAATAATGAATATAGGGATTATGCATTATTTTTTGACGAAATAAAAAGTGATGTGTTAGATTTGCTGACGTGTATGTTAGAAACACATACCAGCATCAAAGTGATATGGGAGTGTTTGGCCTTTACTTTCTACCATCAACCGAAGAAACAGTGAGTGAAAAATCATTTAATACATCAAATCCAATGATCGATGCCTTGTCTGATTTGGATGTGATGTAGCAATGGTTTGCAGATAAAATGATGACCTAGACAACTGAGTTTCAGGAAAAATATTTAGGTATGTTGACATGTGTGAGTCATCTTATAAAAAATACAAATATTTTGTTGGTACAAGTTGGGCTGTACAGAAGATCCTTTATATAGAAGTCAACATAAAGAAGTTCTTTCCTGTTGGTGGATCTTCGTACATAAAATTACCTTATGCTATAGAACGAAAACAAGCTGTTATAATGTAAAAAACCAAGATGAATGTTGTTTGCCTGGGCCATAACTTCTGCATTGTTCTCGCGATGATGGGTCAACTTTCCTCATACCCACATTTTCAGCAGTGCTCAACATAACAGGTATGGATTTTCCAGTGAAGTTGCGCGATATTAATAAATTTGAACAAATGAATAATATTTCTGTTAATGTATATGGTCTCGAAAGTAAATTTGAAAAAATAAAGTAACTTGGGAAGTTATAGATCCATTACGTTAAGCATCGAAAAAATTGAATGTACATGTGAATTTACTGATGATGACTAAAGATTGTGATAATAATAGCGCAGATCATATATGTGTTTTAGATTGTGTAAAAACGCACTACTGCTTGATAAAACATCTATCTACACTAGTGTCAGGTCAAATTAACTCTGATAAATATAAGTTGTACTTTTGTAATGACTGCTTATTACATTTTCGATCAGAGCAATGTTTGTTTATGCATCAGAGTCACGACTGTAATTATGTATATTCAGCTTTACCATCATACAATCATAAAGTTGACAAACTTCGAAAATTTACCCCGGAAAATATTCTTAAATTTGTAAATATCGAAAGACAGTTGAGGGTACCATTTGTTGTTAATGCGGATTTTGATTCAATTCTGAAACCAATAGCTAGCACTGAGCCAAACCCCAAAGAATCGTATAAATTAAATGTCGTCAAACACAAACCGTTCTCTTTCGCTTATTTAATAAAGTGCTCTTTCAACGATTCGATTTCTAAATTTGGGTTATATCGAGGTAACGATGCTGCAAAAGAGTTTGTTGCTCGCGTCGAAAAGATATTGTGGCTCTTTATAATACACATCTAAAAAATTTTAAGCAGATGATAAATTTAAGAAATAAGGAAAAAGAAGATTTTAATAATGCCACAGTTTGTTTTATATGTGAGCAACCCTTTGGGGTAAAGGACCAAAAGGTCCGCGATCATTTTCACCTGACCGGCAAATTCAGAAATGCAGCTCATGGGTTTTGTAATATTAATTACAAGTTGCCCAATTTTTCCCCCGTCGGATTTCATAAATTAAGCTGCTATGATTGCCATATGTTCATAAAGGACTTAAGTAGTAATAGGGACAAAATGACGTTATAGCTCAGAGTAAAGAAAAGTACATATTATATCAATCACGAAAAGTATATATGTTCACGATTACGTAGATAAAAAAGGTAAATTAAAAAAAAATACCTTAAGTTGCGGTTCTTGGATAGCTTTAAATTTGTATCAACATCCTTGGAAAATTTAGGCAATGGTCTATCATCAGTGGACCAGATTTTAGAAATCAGGAAACATGTCTGTGAGGATGAGAAATTTAACCTAATGAAAAAAAAGGTATTTTCCCATATAGTTTTATCGACAATTTGGATAAAATGGCTTATCCAACAAAACAAATCACAAACCAAATTCGATTGAGATCGTTTTAAATTGTACAATAACGCCGTGTTCAGAAAGACAATGCAAAATATTTAAAACCGTAAAGATATAATAAGATAGTCACTCACTGGGAAAACATTAGGAAGAGATTAGGGGCGAAAGCATTAATAGCACGCTCAAATTTTAAAAACAGTTCCATTTTTACTGAAAATTTGGTAGCTATTCATATGGGTAGGCTAACAACACTTTACGATAAGCCAATATATATATATATATATATATATATATATATATATATATATATATAACAATAAAGTTCATTTATTAGTTAAGTGGAAGTTTGCATATAGGCATGCTCGAAAGTTGCATTTAGACAGGTTGCAATTTAAGAATAGGATTTTGAAGTACGAAAAAAATATTAGCAATCCGGAATTGTTATTTTTATAGCATTTTATTAAAACCGAGTTTGATAATAATGCATCCTTACTGTACACTGACACGGATTCTCTTATAATAAAGGTTTATACAGACAATTTTTACCAGACTATTACAGTGAATCCGGATAAGTTTGATAGATCAAATTATGCCACTGATAACGCCTACAATATACAAAAAAATAGATCAGTGCTTGGTAGAATGAAAGATGAATTTGCAGGTGATCCGATAAAAACGTTTTATGGTACCGGGGCTAAAGTCTATTACGTTGGGTTAGTTAATAATTAAATGAAAAAAGCCAAAGGTATGAGAAAATCTGTAATCGCAAAAGATCTGAATATTCACGATTAGGGAAAAGTTGTAGAAAATGGTGGGCTAATATTTCGGAAAATGAAATCTTTCAAAAGCGAATTACCTGATGTTTACACACAAATCTCAAACAAAGCGGCACTTTTACATGCCGACGATAAACGTTACGTAATTCCGGGAACAGCTAAAACTCTAAAATTTAGGGAGTATTTATCCGATAAGGAGAGTTAGATAAATGTGCTAGAAAATCCATAACTCGTATATGATAGTGTTTAAAATATATTTTGCTGGTATAGTTATAAGTTGTAATCAGATTGATATTATCCTATTTCGAAAAATTAATACATTTGAGATGTCATAAAGTCATTAACCATACAATGCGTTTGTGTTTTTGCAGTAATAAACATATGTTTTAAAGTGTATATGCCTTTTATTTCTTATACAGACGTAATAGAAAATATTGCAAAATATTCTTACTTAGTTAGGAATAATATACCACATTAGAAGAAAACAAATTAGACATTTTCTATAATGTGTTATAATTTAACTACAACTAATAATTACGCTCAAAATATTTTGTCGTCCTGAAAAGGACGTTTTTTGCAAGGGGCATAATATAATAATATTCCTTGGATTGAAGACTGTTTTTTTGGTAATCCAAAAGCCGTCCTAAAGTTTGCATATCAGCCGTTATTTCGTTCATTTGGTTTTTGAACGCATCTTCGGTGATTTTCCTCTCGAGGAAAAAGTTGCAATATACCACCCCCTGGTGGCATGCATTTATTAGAGCCAAACAAGTTTCTGCTAAATGTTGGTAAGGTGGATGAAATCCTTGTCTATATACAAAAATGCCGTTTAAAAGTTTTTTTTTGTAAGTTCACAGACATAACACAGGTTATATTTATAAAGTTTGAAGAAGAATGGTGCTCCCGTCGAGCTGTTGGCTTTATATAAGTGAATAGAAATCTATGTTTTATGTGTAGCATCAAGGACATTTGAAGATCGTAGGCGAATAAAGGAACAGATGGTCAGAATTCCTAAAACGAAATATTTATTTAAAAGTCACCGGCAAATGTGTTGCGTGTGATAGGGCATCTCAAGGTCGAAGGTAAACAAAGAAACAGATGGTCAGAAATACTTAAAAGCCACCAGCAGATACGCTTCGTATGATAAGACATCTGAAGGTCGAAGAAGAACAAAGGAAAAGATGGTCAGAGTTCTTAGAAAGAAAAGCAGGTATGGGAGAATGGGATATTCGAACAACCAAGGATAAACCCTCGAGCAGACAGGCATCATGTGTAAAATAACAGCCAAAATGCCCTTGCAACACAAAAGAAGGTCATGCAACGTTGCCAAAGGTAGTAGAAAGTTTATGTACGGTGTTTCAACAAATAAGAAAGAGTGAAGTGTGGTGGGATTATCGCCTATACAATAAGTTGCGTCTCTGAATGTTTTATTATTCTTCTGACAAGTCTTAAATTAACAAAAAAACAAAATATTCCTTCACTCAAAATTTGTTAGAAAAAATCTCCCCAGATGCCAATTTTGATTTTGGAGGCGCAGAAGAGTTGGACCTGTTGCTGGCTTCGGTCAAAGCACAAGAGGCCTCCACCAGTGGGATGGTGATTATTGATGACGTTAGTTAGTTTTTAAATATTAACGAATTTTCCCCCGTATTCACTAAAAAGGTTTAAAAGATAGACCAGGTCTAGTTGCCATGGTACTTAAAACTAATTATTAGGTCACTGTCATTTTGTAATTGTGACATTTAAAAAAATTATTTGTTCAATTGCTAAAAATATCATCTTGAACCTACAATAATCAAGTTAGACCTGATCTAAATTTAAACCTCTTTAGTGAATACGGGTGTAAAGGTACAAAATAAAAATTAGTTTAAAGTTGTAAATATGTAGTAATTAAGTATGTCAGGCGGAGTCAGATGGGTGGTATGAAGTAGTAGGAAAGTAGATAATAGCAATTGACCTACGATCAGTTGATTTTTCCACGATTTTGCGGCTAAAACCACGGTTTTCGTGGTTTAAAACAGCGAATTTAACCACGTGTTACCCGCTATTGATACACAAGTCTGATGTAACGCTGTACCACTTCAGTTGTTTTCTCTATGTTTTACTACAGATCATACGCAGTCGGTACTCCACGGTTAGAATATTGTAAGAACTCGTACGGTAAAAATATGGTTATGGTGAGAACTGGATATTAATACGTTGTCGTTTTGTTTTATTCATCTCCTACACCGGTTCAGTCAAGGAAAGTTTTAAAAATGTATGAATCATCGTTATATAATGGTGAACATGGTGGGCAGCAACTTATCGATGAATTGGGGAGAGAAACAGAGAGTTTTGTGCCGGGGCAGAGGTCCGACACCGAACGTAATGAACCAGACTCCCCGGCCCACCACCAGGAGAGTACGATGGACCGGCTGATAGCACGTGGTAGATTGTACCCGATCCAACTAGAGACAATCCTGGAGAGGCTGACTCCACATGGTTGGTACACACAGAGCACAGCGGGGAGGGGTTGTGCATTGCACTAACGCAACAACGTTTTTAGTATGTCTAACTGCATTAAAAATACCAGAAACATCATGCCGTGTTTAAAAAAAGATAATTGTTTCATTTAATTTTCAACTATAAGTTAAATATATTTCACTCAACGCACTACAAAAAAAGTTTATATCGTGTTAGTATGATTTAGTTACACATTTTTCTTAAAGTAAAAATATAAAAAAAAACTACTTGGTTTCTATTTGATGGCAGTTGAAAACCGCAGATCAAAATAAATTGTGTAAAGAGCTGCCGGTTGGAATTATTTTCTAAACGAGATTTCAAAGAAAAAACATTTTAAAATTATAGTATTTTATCGGTCTGATGAGGACGGAATTTTTGGTAAAGATTATCATTACCTGCATTGGTAGGGTAATGATAACACCCAAATCAGTGTGTTTTCATTGTAATAAACCTATTTTGTCGTGTTGAAAAGGACGGATGTTTTGCATGAGGTGGTGGTGGTGTATTAGAACATGAAACGGAGTAGTTCATCATACACACTCTTTTTTTCGGGAAGAACTGCATTCGCGAAGTTCGACAAAACGTCACCTAATGCGTCGGGCTCCCGCCTCTGAATGGGTTGATCTGCTTGTTGGGACTGGGGACGGTGTGTGCAATTAAGTCGATTACCGGCCGCTGCGGCTCCAGGTCGTCACCTGCTTCCACACATTTTGGGCATAACCCGTCTAAATTAATTGTGGTTGTACGTTCCGTACACCCAACATATACGATCTCTCGATTGACGCTAAATGGTCGAACCAAGGCAACTGTTTTATTCGCCTGCATTGTGGCAAATGATACTCCGGCATATCATCGGACCGTATTTATACAAAACTAAGAGAGCAGGGATGCGTAGTTGTGGTTGCGCTCAATTTACAATGTCTCATGATAAAATATGAAATCTGACAACAGCGGTTCTGGCAACAACGGAAATAATTCATCTGCTTAAACTAATAAAATAAGACACAATATAAACTGTTTTAGTGTGTATTCTAATAAGTTTTTTCTAACTAGATTCAAAATATTCTGTCGTCCTTAGAAGAACGGTAGGGCTATCCACTTCCATCATGGCTTATTGTCGCGTATTTTCCAAAAACGGTAACAACTGCTCATGGGTGATGAGTATTCGTGGCACCTGTGTTTATAATACACCTTGTAATAGAAGTCTATGAATACGGCGAAATCTTGGGTCCAACGTTTCTGACATGCCATAAAGCTGTTGGGCTATCCTATCCCGCCGATTCTCAAAATCAATTTTTTTTATGCATCGTTTGCATAAACCATCGAGGTTTATAGTTTAAGCTCTTTTCGAACAACGCATGCATAAAACTTTACCATTTACGCTGAATGGCCTGACAACTGCTGTTGGTTTCCTTGAAGTCATCTTCGAAGAGTGTAACGAATAGTGACGCTCCGAATAAAGTGGCGATTTATTTATACAATATTCTAACAATGAAGTATTGAATACGCATGGTTTGTAGTAAGTATAGAGAAAACAACTTAAGTCAACTGGGATTGAACTCACTAATGAAAGACATAATTAAAAATTCGTTACCCTCAACACGTTACAGTTTTCGGGGCTGCATTTCCTATCTTCGTTATTTAAAGAAATACCACAAAAAGTGCAAGAATATAAAGTTTTTTGTTATTTCTCTTTCATCGGATACCGCTTCACTTACGTCACTTTTTTTTATTTTTTACTTTCATATATAAAGAGATACGACAAAAGAGCAAGAGCAAAAAGTGTTAGTTTTTCTTCTTTTATCAGATACCACACACATTAGTAAAGTTCCTCTAATTTTTTTTCCTGTAAAATAGCATTTGGACCAAGACTATATCTCGAAAACTACGCTAGATACGAGAAAGAAGGTTTTTTTCGATGCGCACAACTTTTACATTTAACTCGAAGCTCTAACTCGTATCCCCGAGTCGTAATAGAGGTCCAAAAGTAAATTGTTCAGAAAAGAGACGACAAAGACTAGGGTACGTTTTACAAGGTCGTCCCAATTTAACTTTTAGCCTAAAAAAACGTTCTATGTCTTTTGGTGCCTATCGCAACCTTTTCCTATAAGCCGTTCTCGAGGTATAGCCGTTTCAATTAACATTGAAAGAGCCAAAAAGGGCCGATTTAGACGGGTAGCGCCTTTAGCAACTCATAACTTCGGACTCTTAACTTTTAGGTGATACCTTCGATATAGATATTTTTAGAAATCGATTTTAAACAACTTTTTTATTTGAAGTTTTTTTTTTCTAACTTTTACTATTTTCGAGATTATAACCGTCAAATATTGAAAATAAAACGGGAAAAAACTAAATTTTTAAAAAGATACGGCAACAAGTGCAAGAACAAATTTTTTAGGTCAACTGAAATACGAATTTCATCAGAATTTTGGAATTTAGGCGATCCGTAGGGTTTATATGTGTGTTCTTGCAGTCTTATGATGGGGTTATCGAAAAAAATTTAATTTTTTTACTAGTTGCCATCATTTTCGCTGCCTTCATACTTTAAAACCAATGGACTTAATCTAAGATTTTTTGCAGAGAGACGGTGATGATGTCCTTCTGATCTAACGCCAGGATCGTGAATGAACTCCGCATTAGCATTTTGTTTCTTTTTACTAAGCTTTGCCATTGTTTGACATATTGAAGAAAACATGTATGGCTGACGATTGTAACGAAAACCAATTCTTATGCCAGCTTCTTTAGCTCCAGTTTTATAATAATCTCCTCGTCGTGACAATCGACAAGATCACTGACGTCTAGCAGGCTTTAATGCCAAATAAGTAAAGTTTGCAGGTTCTTTCGTTATCTTATAACCATAATAAGGTATGCCTTAATATAATATTACAATCAACACGTATTATACGTACTTTCATAATCTCTACTTGAAAACTTGATTTATATTTTTTGTTGATTGTTGTTAACAAAATACGATCAAATTCTACTATCTTACCGATACAGTTTTCAGTGTGTTGTTGTTGGGTGTTAATGAAAATATTTTATTATCATTATCTTATATTGATTCTTGTAAAACAGTTTTCATTGATTTTTCAATTTCGTACACTTCGTATACTCCTGGTGGAATGGTTAGCTTTATGGTTGGTGAAGATTGATCTTTTTTTTTCCTCGTATAATAATGACATCGATATTGAAAATAGACTTATATGTGTAAAATCCCACAAGTGCAAACCCATATTTATTTATTGTACTCAACTTCAATGGTAGATAAAAGTATGTGTTCAGCGTCCTGTTAGAGTGAATGTGTACGACATGACTGATGAAAAATTTGTTTTTGTCTTTTATTTTTGTCGACAACAGTTTAGAGGGCTGAAGGTAGTCCGTTGTTTCCTTGGTTCTGATTTTTTAAACCAATTTTTTCTGTAATTTTTACATCACTTATTTTACAGTAGCAGAAAACTGTCTCCTAGGGGCTGGTCCATCGCCTTCGTCTCCATCTAAATTATTGTCAATATTATGGTCAGTACAATACTAATACATCAATAGGTTGATGTCACATGGGCATGTTTTCTAACTCATTAGAAGTAATTTTTAATAAACTACCGGAACGGTGATACGCTTTTAACGATGACACTATCTTTTTATAACTATCTCGTTCCATTTGGGGGGTTAAAGATATATTGTTTTCACCACTGCTCAGAGAGAAACTTTAAGCATAAATGTCCTCACCAGACTGTTCCAAATTTCTGCTGTCTATCGTATGTATAGTAAATTTCCTTTGTAACTTCCCGACCCGTTCGCAGATATCGAACCAATTCAGTTGGTGAAGGTAAATCACCAAAGCTGCCGTAATATGTAACTTCTGAACCATTCTTTCGATATGCCACCCAATGCGTTCCAAATCCTCTTATATTGTCCAAATTAATAATAGCAGATTCGTAGGACCGTGTCGAGGAATGTGGAGGTGAATCTCTCATATATACACCTTTAAAATATGGCACTTTTAGCTGTAATACATACTTTTCCAAATCAATATTCGATAGTGGCCTTCGGAAAGCATTCTATTAGTTTTTTGAGTGGTTCTTGAAAAGTCCTAGACTTGTTCTATATGGTTTTAAATACATTCCACCTCCTTTGGAATATAGACGTAATTCACCACCTGTTTTTTCGGTTGTAGCATTTTTAGCTGTTTTTAATGCGCGCCCTACCTCAGCCACACCGCCTGCTAAGGATCCTAATGCTGAGAGTTCGCCAAATATTTGTACTAAAAGTATTAATCCACCAACCTTTGGAACAGTTATAATTCTAGGTGACGCATCTTCCGTTTACCACCACGGGTTTTTAGTAATTTCTGTGCCGCAAACACAGCCATTCTAGATGCAATAAATATGTCTTTTTCTGTGACTTTCCTACCAGTTCAGCTCGAATGGGTTGTCGCAATGCCGATCCAAAAGCAAACTTGGATATTCTTTTATATTTATGTATATATATTCTTTATTTCTTTTATATTATATATATATATTTATATTTATATATATATATATATATATATATATATATATATATATATATTCTCTTTGATAGATCTACTACCGCGACGTCGCTTTTTTTTAGGTGCCTGCATTGCAATACCCATACCAAAACATGGCTTCCCCTTCATAATATTTGTTACCAACCAAGCAGATATTTTTTCACTTCCACTAGCATCCTTTGATTTTACTCTCTCCCAAGCACGTTGCTCAAGATCGTGATCGGCTTGATGACGTAAACTTAAATTATTTTGGTTTTTTGAATAAGCTATATCGTGTATCTTACACGCTGCATCTAATGGATTAATTCCTAAATCACCTCTCACTAATATCTTCGTAAGTTTATGCCGGGCCCACAATATTGGTATCCGAGAAGATGTAACTCAAACGGAAGTTTATTAATTAATGGATTCACTATGCCACACCCAGTCTTAACTGAATGTCCAGAGCGTCCATTTCCGCATTTGCTGAATTGTAAGGTGTTCAGTATAAAAATATATTATTTTTTGGCTACAATTCGTAGTGTAAAGCTGAAACAGAAATTAGGAATAGATAATCTCGATGAAAGAGTTGGGTCTGGGCATGTAGGGAGGAATGTGAGTAGTCGACATGGTCGTTTGCTGCCATTATCGATTCGAGGATTGTTTATAGAATCTTCTAATTGTGAAAAAACGAATGTTATGATTACATTGATTACACACCCTTTAGGACTGCACTTTGAAAATGTTTACGTATATTCAAAGTTGCTGTACCAACCCAAATAAGAATACCTCGGAAAAATTTTCACACCAATCAAAGGTCTTGGTTATTACACTTTTAGCGATACAACTGATATTGTGGAACCATCCGATGCCAAGCCAAACTCCATTTTTATATTTGATGATGTAATGTGTGAGAAACAAGATGTTATACGATCATATTTCAGTATTGGACGACATACAAATGTGGATAGTTTTTACCTAGCGCTAAGATTAGGAAATACTCATTTCACAATTGTGCGATACTCTGATAGCATCACCTTCACGACGATGAATAATTACATTGATTTGAAACGAAAATTGTTTGAGGTTACAGATGCCGTTCGAAAGAAGTTTAAAAGAGAGCTGCTCATGTACAAGATAAATATGAATTTGAGAAATTTTATGAGCCATTTGCTAAGCCTTTGACTTCTATTCTTCCAAAGTAGTAACACAAAAATCTCGTTAGCAAGCACAAACACAATCTAAAGGTGTCAACACATCCGAAGAACCATTAAATGCGACAAGCATATGCATAAAGAGGAGTTTCCGTTGGAAATATCACTGCCAGTCGAAAGACGATACAAATTGGATACCTCAAAGAATGAACTTTTAATTGATTCTATGCAAGCCTTCTCCCTCTAATAAATGTCCTATGTCAACTAATACCCTAAAGGATCGCTCATCTCCAGATTTTATAATTCATGCACATTTGGACGGATTAAGGACAAAACCATCACTATTTGACACTTGACAAATGCAGCATATAACGGCTATGGCGAGAAGCGTGGATTACAGAAAACCAGGTGGAAAAAATATTTACAGATTATAAAACCTTTAATAACAGGGAATCAAGTGGGAAGTGTGATTGCAAGAAAAAAACGTATGCAAAAGTTGTATTACCATTAAAAAAGCCTGTTTTATCGAAAAATATTGACTACGTCTATTGGAATAAACTGAAGGAGTTAGTGGAAAGGTTACGATTGTTATGAAGTTCAAAAATGGTTGGTCATACCGACACGATAATGAAATAATGTCAATTATTGAAGAACTTCGTGATGAAGGTATAATTTATTAAGAAAAGTATCCACCTAAATTGATCCGTATCTTAAGAGACGTGAGTTGGAACTATGAATCTTAGCACTGAAAAAATAAAAATTGTAAATGAACTCCATAGCCTGCCAGAAAAAATTTTCCCAAAAGACACACTATCATTAAAGGGTACAAAGACTTGTGTCAAATAGATTTGGCCGAAATGGAACAAGATGCCAATGAAAACGATGGTTATCGTTATATCCTTGTGTGCATAGATTGCCACTCCAAATATGTCTATACTAGGGCAATTGGAATCAAGACTGGGGTTTAAGTCACTAAAGCAATGAAAGACATTATTGAACAAACCGAATATACGTCAATAAATCTGCAAAGCGAACAGTGTAAAGAAATGTTTAATAAGACATTCCAAAATCGTGGTAAGGAATACAATAATACTCATTATTCGACGTACAGCACCAAAAACGCAGCGTTAGTCGAACGAGTCATACGCACGCTCAAAAATTATCTGTATAGGGAATTTTCAGCTAGAGGTTCCTACAAATGGATACAACTTTGGCCATCGATAACGAAAACCTATAACAACAATAAGCATCGTACTATTAGGATGAAACCAATTAAAGTTAAACCAACCCGGGTGGTTACTGCATACAGTTGGATAAAAGTAGCATCCAAAAAATTTTAATTTCGTTTGGGTGATGTAGTTCGTATAAGCAAATATAAAAGCGTCTTTGATAAAGGCTATATACCCTCATGGTGTTCGGAACAGTTTAACCTCTTGGAATCAACAGAAGGTCAACCTATAAAACGATGACTTTATGTTAGAATAATGTTAATCAATTATTTGTAAAATGGTTAGGATTTTCAGATCAATTTAACTCATGGATTGATGACTCAGATATTGTTTAAACGATTTTATTGTTTAATACTTTCTAGCTTGTCAAAATACGTATTTTGCTTAAGATTTCTATTAAAATATATACACAATGTACTTCAAACTTGTTTTTTTTAACTACTTATACAATTGAACTAGGCTTATTGAGTAAAAAACAATATCTTCTTTATTATCATCAGGAGAGGTTTTTCATTTATGACCACGAATACCAAAATTTTCAAGTGTGACCATGGTAAATTTATGAGCGTTTTTGTCTACCTTTCAACCCAGTTTAACCAATTTTGTTTTGGAAATACGTTACAACGTATTTATTTATTAGTTCAGCCATTTGTTTACGTAGTGTGTGTACGTCTTTAATAGTTTAATACTCCTTTGTAGCAGCATCATTACTTTTCGTTGGAAAAGTAATATTGGTTAAAGACTTTCTTTGAATATCATACGATCCATTAGGCGCCAGCTTAAAACCAATCCCGGGTAGACCACGTAGTAATCCAATTTTGGCATTTTTTCTCCTTCGACCAAATTTATCTATCGTGTTTAACACTAATCATTTGAAACTTATACTAAACTATTGTCTTCCTACTACTAAACAAGTTACTATAAAAATTTGCTTTTCTAATTTACATCCATTTTATCGACTGTTTCAATACCACGCTGGTCGCCGTTGGTACTGCTTTCAGAAACTAGAGGTTCTTATTAGAGGAGGCAAGCTGTAATTAGTATATCTATGAAAGGTCTGATGATGTTGGATAAAATAAAATAAATTTAAAGATCGGTGGGGAATAGAGAAATTTAAACGACTTATTAAGTAATTATAATTGTTTTTTTAATATTAGCTGAATAAAAGAAATTCAATTAGCAGCCTTCGGCACACTTTCTAGGATTCACTAGTTCAAAGAAAAAAATAAGTGTCTGTTACCGAGCAGTAATGCAATTCATTACAGGAATGACCAAACACTAAGAAATTTTTTTTTGTTTCAAAATATATGTATGTGTTTTATGAAAAAACGGGAAGACGGTACATATTGAGCTTACATGCTCCAGTCCAGGTCTTACATAAACACCACAGAATCTTGTGTACTTTACAAATAAAGTCAGGTGTAAACCTAGTAATAAATCTCAAACTCCATTGGACATCGACACGTTATACTAGAGTTCTAAGATGCTTTACTAGCAATATATAATAATACAGTAGTATAAATCCTTCATTACTATTTTAATAAATAAAAGAAAACAGTCGTATTTCTACATAAAATATTGTTTTCCAATTTTTTCCATTTTACAATAATAATGTTCTATGCTACTTAGTCCGATCTTATTTTAATTGTTATATAATTTTCTTGTACCTGTAAAATTGTACCTATTTTATTTTTATGAATGACTAATCGGATTTTAGGCATAAAGAAATATTTTGTCTTTAAGGTCCTGTATATCGCTAATTAGTAACATCGCTATTATGTGATTGAAAAAGTATAAATAAAGATACGAGACGTGGCACAGAAATTAATCAGTGCTTTTTGTGTGCCTTCTCCTAACCAATGAACTTCAAAATATTTATTTGAAGTTTTATTGTAAAGGTATGGTTCCAAGTTTTCAAAATCTAGTTTAAAATGTCGAACGTCCCTAATAAACGTAACAAGTACTGGGTACCATTACACTTCAAATTTTACTAGTCCTAGTTACTATACAAATCTATAACATAATAAATTTATAAAAATTAATAATAAAAATTATCAAAAATAAAAATGACTAATAGAACTGAACTTTGTTTACAGAATAAAGTCACATAATATTATTAACATTCATTAAAATTAACAATTTCCTATCGAAATAGCCTGACGAGAAACAAAAAATTAAGTCGAGAATGCTCCTCTAAACATAACAAAAATACTTTTTCTCGTTAAATACGATTCCACACTGCTCTAAGAAAAAGATTTAAAATCGCGCCATCATGACATTTCGTTTTTTTTAATATGCTCGCTGTTTGTTGACCGCGGCAATATTCGAACTAAATACTTCTTAAAATAATCATCCAAGTTGATCAAATTTTCCGGAAGTAATCGATATACATAGAACCATGATAAGCGGTCAGTGTAAATTCAGATGTTTTCAAGGATTCTTCTTAAACAGTTGTAGTTGACCTGAAAAATTAAATATGTTTAAGTACAGTGACTTCCTATAAATTAGTAAAGAGATGAGAGCCTATAGTTTAAAGCACCTTCGCTTTTATACCTGCTGACCTAAGAAGAAAGTGATCCTTTTAGCTTAGCAGGTATAAAATTTAAGTGATTTAAATTATAGCCTTTCATAGAATCATTTTAGTAATTTATGTTTATCATGCTGGGTAGTTAATCACTGTTGGAAACACAGAAAATCCCATGTAAATTTTAAACTACTTAAAATATGGTTTTTCTGTGATGTTTATTAGAAAGTTGTCATGGGGCTGTTTAAAGCTCTCTGAATCATAAATGCAAATATCGAACCTTTTTTTATAAAAATAGAATATATTATCTGTATTATCAAGGGTTCCATTTATTAGCTGCAACTTTATTTAAATAACTTAAGTTAGGACTGCCCAAAATGGTTCCATTATTTGGCATATATAGCTTATTTAATGAATTGTTGTGTAAGATGCGAAAAACTAAAAATTATTTTTTATTATTACAACAGACTGGAAATATGTAGACTATATAAACAATATGCTTACTTTCTTTCTATCACATTTCGCCTAATTGGATCTAAGCTGAAATAGTATTTTATAGATCAACCGGAAAAATCAGCACATTCTAATACGGTCCATGTACCACTACCAAAATAAGTAGTCAATGTATATTATGCTGGGTATAGTTTATCATTGTTGGAAACATAGGAAATCACATGTAAACTGATTTACATAACATTTTTTCCTATTATATATGTTTATAGTTGTCACGGGACTGCTTAAACCTCTGTGAATGAAAAATGCCGCAAGCAAAAGTCAAGTTATTTAAATAAAAGTGCAGTTTTTTTTCGTAAAGATAGAACCTATTAGAATTTAAGAAAGCCTAATAATTCTAAAATTAAAATCTTCATATTTGCTCCAGTAGATAGCTAAAGTATCATGCGTTTCATTTAGTAGCTGCAAGTTAATTTAAAGAACTTAAGATAGGAGTTCCAAAAATTGTTCATTGTTCGGCATGAGCACCACCCTAAATAAAGAATATATATTTTTAGGAGAAACTTTCTTATTGGTTGATTAATATTCTTCATAAAAACGACCGTTTGCTTTGAAACCCCAGAAAATATTGTTAGGTTGTACACATTTTATAGAGGCTGTCTAAAAATATATTAAACATTCACTTGAATAAAAAGCTTTTGTTTTTGCAAAAGTTGTTTAAAATAAAAAGTTGTTGTCACATATACATTTTTGACCTTTGACGAAATTTGTTTTGCATTTGTTTATCAACTATATAACATTTTTTTTAAAATAACCAAAAGTTAAAAAACCTGTATGTTTTGAAACTACCAAAAATTAGGTTATTTGGAAAAATTTAACAAACAGTAAAAAAAATTAAACTTAAAAAAGCATACAAATTGCACCTCCCAGACATGACTACGACGGAACAGCCGCCGCTGCTATAAGGATTTTATAACGATTGGCGCGCATGCGAATTCAAAAAGATAAAAGTTGCTCCCGCTTTGTATTGAGAAGATTCCCTTATGGTAGGTGTAATCTGTGCCATTTTCTTTTCTATTAGTGTAAAATGTATATCTGTCAATACCTTCTCTTAAACAACTTTTTCTTATACCATTTTGACATGACTCCAAAAACGAAGAGAGTTTACTTGTATAGTATTCTAGTATATAAACATACTATCAAGGTATCGACTTTTTCAATAAAAACTACCTAATCTCGTAAGCACAAGGACTATGCTTTATAAAAATATGCTCATATACTGTTTAATTTAAAAAAAAGTACATTAATGTTTTATTTCTTTTTTTTTGCTTGCAGCGCATACCCTGTTATGACAACTAACCTGGATCATATCTGCAGCAAATCCCTGGTCCAAAATAGGAACTGTATTGATTTTTAATACTTTCCGACCTGATTTCTTGATAATAAAATCATTGGGTTGATAATGTCTCGAACATAAAAAATCCCATCTTTTAACACTATCCATATTTAAAGCTCTTAACCATCCCTGTTTCATTCCATATCTCTAGGAAACCTAAAATTGGTAGGATTTAGAAGCCTTATTTACAGATACGGTAGCATACTATTAATAAAGTTCCGTACCTGTGGAAAGATAAACAAGTTCCAATTTTCCACATCCGATCACAAACAATGCATTGTTTATCGTCCACAAAAACATGTCACAAAAACCGTAAGCACTAGAAAAAAAGACGCAATGCTAACCTGTCAACCGAACCAATATGACTGACATCAGTGACATTGCCACAGTGTTTTTCAATTGATTGACACCATGCATCACAAACTGATTTAATTAGCACCGGGAGTAAATAGAATATGGAACTAAACTACCAAGGGGACATTTTTAAACAAATAATTCCTTAGTTACGTTTTATTGTTCTGTTATGTGTTTCCTTGTGTACTTAATTTAAGAGAAAGTATATTAATAAGATATTCACTATTTCTGTAGAATCTAAGGAGTTCAGAGGGCATATTTTGAAAAACTATCAACGATGATGGTTACAAATTTCGTTTGTTCTAATGTGTATGTGTCGAGATAAATTATTTCGAAAGGTCTTGTTTCTGTCAGGGATATATTTATACTTATTTAGCAAATTTCTCAATCATTTACGCACGTCTGAATCGAACTTTTCAAATTTGGTCAATAATATTTATTTTTATCCCTTGTTTGATTTCGCCGATTGCTTTATGATTCATTGTATCTTCATGATAATTTTTAACTATTTCAATATCATTTTTATCTGTAACGTCAATGAGTTTTGTCAAACAGTGTTTAAATTTAATAGAAAGCCATTTAAAAATGTATCTAAATATTTCACAAAATGGTTCGTAAGTATTTGGATTTCGAAGTATAAATAGTACTGTTTGTCGGAATTACATCTTTCTTAACGAAATACATATTTTCTACGAAATTGTTAGTTAGTTGTTACGAGAAATCTGAACGGTTACACTAAAAAATGTAACGTATCTTTTATAATAACTTGATATGAGCTATAATTATCCGGTGTTTTGTCTGCGATAGGGACGGACGCCTACGACATTGTCTTGACTTTCATTTGAGCGTACTGTTACGTTGTCATCAACTGTTGGGTTATTGACGTCTATTTCTACGCTGTGGGCGTTCGCTGATTCATTATGTGGTTCTTGTACATTGCTATTTTGAGAGGGAAATTGTGTTACTTCGTTTTCATGTTTTCCTAAATCAAAAGTTTCATTTGTTTCTTTGGTTTGTAGTTCTGTTCTCGATAATCCGTTTGTATTCAGTTTGCTCTTTTTATAAATTATCGTGTAGCCGAATTCTTCTAGTTTAATTAGCCACCTTACTAATTATGAACTAGGATTATATAAATATGAGCGGAAATATTTAGTTGCCCAAATTAAACAAAGATAATAATTTTTAGTTGCGGAATATTTTGGATAATTTTTAATCGCGGCTATTTTAATTGGATTTGATTTCATACATTCTAAAGTGACTGTGTGTTCTAAATAGGTCACATCCTTTTTTTTTAATTCGCACTTATCTAATTTAAAATTTGCGTCTCTTAACGAATAAAGATTTAAGTTATTGTTAATATGTTCCTGAAGTGTGTTAGAGAATACGATTTTGTTGTCTAAGTTTACAGCATATTTTTCTGTAGTTATGCGTCGTAAAATTTTATCCGTGACCAGCTGAAACCTTGCGGGTGCGTTTTTTAACCTAAGGGGCTTGCGCAGAAATAATGGCCGTTTTCGGTGCTAAATGCAGTTTTCGATATATTAGATTCGTTTACCACAATTTTGTGGAATCCCCTTGCTAAATCCAAAGTAGTGAAATATTGGCATTTGCCAAGTTTGTCGAGTATGTCAGTAATATTAGCAATGGGATAGCGCTTATCAATACTTTTATTATTTAGACGTCTGAAGTCGCACACAACAGGCCATTTTTGGACATTCATTTCGTCTTTAATTTTTGGGACCACCCAAATTGGTCACGACCAAGGAGAAGTACTGGTACGAATTATATTTTGACTCAACATCTTGGTTATTTGTACTTCCACCTCTTTTTTATGAATAAAAGGATATCGATACCTTTTGGTATAAATTGATACTTCATCCGTAATGTTTTATTTTACTAGTAAATGTAAGGTGGGTTCCTTCCTGATAAAAAATATCTGAGTATTTAAAACATCATTTTAAAATAGCATTTTTTTCTCTGCGTTTAAGTGGTCTCCTTGTTTATCTCTGTCCTTCGGTATTGTTCAATTTTGAATAACTTCAGATTTCTCTGGATCGGTTTTTACTCCGTATTCGGTAATTTGAAGTCCTAGATATTTCACCTTTTTTTTTGAAAAACTGACACTCAGACTAAGCTTTAAACCAGCCGTTCTCAGTTTCTGAAAAACAGTTTTGTTGTTGAATGTTGAATATTGATGTCATATAAATATAAAAGGCGTGATTCCCATGTCATTGAATGAAATGTCAGTTCCACCAAAAGTTCGAAAGTCGCTGTGGCGTTGCAGGAATCAAAAGGCATAACTTTAAATTTGCACAATCCAGTCCCAGTAGAAAACGCTGTTTTTTCTTTGTCTGCTGGATTTAGCTTTACTTGTCAATAACCACTTTTCAGGTCCAGGGTCGGGACCATTTTAACCGCGTTAAAGTGTCCAAGGTATCATCATTTCTTATTAAAGGCAAACTATCTTTTTTCGTGTCGTCATTAAGCCTGCGGAAGTCGACACAGAATCTGGTATAACCATCTTTCTTCTTAACAACCACTACTGGGCACGACCAAGGACTTTGGGATCAAGAATCTTATGAACTTCATAACGCTTTGTCAAAGTTATTCGTTTTGGAGGCTTTTTATTGCAGCGATATCAGCAGTATTAATTCGATATTGAACTATGTTAGCCGCTAACAGAGAGAGAGAGAAAACCTGTTGTTTTCTTCTTAACAGTAGTGTTAACTTGGTTAACTGAACTTGATTTAGTAAACATTTTGATTATATCACCACATCTTGAAGTACCTTAGATAGAATATTTTGCATGTCCTGATGGTGTACAGATAAATATGGCACTAGCAGGTTGGCAAGTTCGAGACCTGTCGCCTTTTTTTTTCTTGCTGGCGGAGATCTTTTATAATCATCATTTTCACAAACATCGTGTTTCCTCCGCATTGTTCTTGTTGGTAAAATTCACTTTGCATATAGTGAACAGTGTTGAACTTATCCGAATAAAATTACTTCTTACTCGAAGTGAACAAGCGTTTTACTACACATTCCGAACAGGCCGGTAGGGTGGTATCTTCTAGCAAAACCACTTCTCGGATAGTGGAATTATTTCTTAAAAACACGTTCATAACTATTTCCTCATTTTACGTTACGGACTCGTTTTGGTAACTCAAGGACAAACTTATATTGATTCATAGCATCAAGAGCAAGTATGACATCATCCAATATATCTGCGACGAAAACTGGGTGCATGAAGGTAGTGCTCCCCAAAGTTATTTCAGCTTCATGGATGCCTTTCACAGCTATAATTTTACCGTGTTGGCGATTTCTAGGAGCTATAATGTCTGGCCTCACGATGGTGTGCGTTAAGCCGGCATCCAGCACCATTCCCAGTCCCGACCGCTCTACTACCAAGCTAGAGCCATTATTCTGCAGCCGGGATACTTTAATTTCTATTGATGTTGTAAAACTGGCTTATGGGAATTTTCTTGAATATCTTCAAGAACCCCATTGCTGGTACAGCGGGTTTGCATATGTCTCTCTTTACCACATTTCCAACTACCCCCTTGTTTTTTCTTTGTCGGAATGTAAAGTGACGTTTTCGTCTTTCTGATGTTTAAGAAGAATCTCTTGAAATTCTTTTAAAATGTTCGAATTATTATCATTTCTAGTCCGGTATTCTGGAGTCTCCTGTATTTTTCGTAGTTTTCCTTGACTTCTGGTTGTTTGTTTAGCCGTTTTAAACTAAATGACATAAGCAAGAACTTCTGAAATCTTCTTTATTCTAGCCATCCTTAATACCTGGTTGGTATCATGATGACGAAGGCCTTTAATAAAACTCTTTACTGTGATCTCATTAGGATAAAATGAATAAGTCAAGTTACTTAATGGCACAATATCTTCCACATACTTTGGAAAACTTTAATTATATTTTTGTCTTCGACATTGAAGTTCGGCTTTATAAAGCTCCTGTAGATGTACTTCGCCATAACGCATTTCTAGATGGCTTAGTAATGTCCCAAAGTCATTCTGTTTATCTTCGGATATGTTCCTTCACCACGCAAGGGACATATCAGTGCTCGTACCTTTTCGGTAGAATCCCAATTATATCCAGTTACGGCAGCTTTAAATCTTCTAACGTAAATAACCCACGCCACTTGATGTGAGTGATTTATTCTTGGTTCTTCCCATTTCTTGATTTTTGTTGTTTTACGTCTTCTTGATGTCTCCTCATATCCTCTTTAAAGTTCTTTTTTCATGTCTTCTTGGTTCTCCCTCATATCTTCCTTGATTTCTTGACTTCTCCTCATGCCTTGTATTTCATGTTTTATATATTCTTGAGTCTTGTTCATTGCCATCAACAAGTTAATTATGGAATGTAATTTGCTTCCGTAATTGTTGCTGGATAATATTTCTTCTCTATTAGAAGACTTCATACTTCTTCGTTTCGACTTCAGCTAGATCCTTATCCCGCTTTCCACTTCAAATGTTCCGGATTGGCCGGTAAACACGTAGTTTCTGAATGCACTCCTTTTATTCAGAACACAGCTAACAGGTAACTCAGGTGGAGACTGGTTATAGCTAACACTCGTGACTAAGGTAACGAAAACTTGTCACTGCCCACTTGTTAACAAACGGCTGCGAAGCCCTTTGTTACTATGGCTCTCACACTCGCGGACGAAAACTTGGTGTGGGTCGTGTCATTTCAGAAAACCGTGTTTTTCGACGTTTCGGTGGGTATATTTCGGAAATTATTAGAGATAGGGCGAAGAATTTTTTTTTTAGAGGAGACATAAATCTACACGATTCGTTTGCAAATTTTTCTGTACCGCATTTAATACCGCAAAGTCGACCAAAAAAGTTAACTTCGATGTAACACGGTTCAGGTCGCAAGTAACTATTAGAAACGTTTTGTTTTGTTTTTAATATTTTGAGAGCTTTAAAAAATTGACATTCTTCTTGTGCTTTTTGAACTGCTTAAAATGTTGAAATATCGTTTTCACAGATCCGTGTAACTTTTACTAGTGTTATTTTTAAAAATATAATGACAGTTCTTAAAAAAATTTCCCGGGGCTTTTAAACTTTTTAAAAACGGTTTTCACAGTTTTTTGTAATTTTTTATAATGTTATTTAATAAAAAGAAAATTCGACATTTGTCTAAAAAATGGTTGTTTTTTCGTAAATTTTAAACATATTAATTTTTTTTTTGGATTATACGATTCCATGTAACTTTTAAAGGCGCAATTGTTTTGGAAAAAATATTTGGACAGCTGTCAAAATAAACATTTTTTCCGTGACTTCCAAACTATTTAAAATAATTAAAAACATTTTCATAGTTCCATGTAGATTCCTGAAGCGCAATTTATTAAAATAAAATACTTTGACAGCTGTCAAAAAATCTTTTTGTTTTCCTTATCTTTTGAATTGCTTAAAATTTTCAAATACCGTTTTTATAGTTCCATGTAGCTTGTAAAGATTTACTTAAAAAAATATTTTGAGACCTGTCAAAACATACGAAAACATAAGAAAAGCTCTGTCTAGTGACCGCATACCTGGTTTAGATCATAGTTCTCATGAATATTTAGTTCTTAATTTGATTTTGTAGCAAGTTTTTAGCTTTTTACTATTTTTATTATAGATATTTAGAAAAATAAAATTCAAAAAAATTCCCACCAAAAACTAAATAAATATTTTTTTACTATACTTACTAAATAATGGAATAAAAAACCTCACAGATAGATAGTTAGTATTTATTGTTACAAGTTAATATATAGATATGTTTACACACATCAAAGTATTACTAAACCTAAAGTAAAATATATCTCGTATTCTAGGAATTCTAATTACAATATTTCTCCAATAGCCCATATATAATTTTGTAGAAATAAATCAAAATCTTCAGATAATTTAGATAAAAAGTGGCTAATATTATCTTCGTTAATGACTAAGCCTGGAACTGCGCCTGGTTTAATTTCCCTTCTACATCCAACTTGAATTTGTTCAGGAAGAAAATGCCTTGGACATACAATACAGTTCTGATACAAAAAAGGCCATTTTTGTATCTCCGACATTGTTTTAATTCAGAGTTCAAATATACGCACGAATACCCACACAATACAAATTACAAAATAGTGGGAAGACACCGAAGAAGACTACAGTAGGTACCCAAAAAAATCTCAGCACAACAATGACGCATTCGAAAATACCCGCGTCATTTTATAAATTTCAAATACACTTCAAAGTCAAAGTTGACATTTATTCGCTTGAAGCACCTCTAGCAACTAACCGCATAATCTTTAAAGATATCTTCTCATCTGCCATTTATGTTTATTTTCTAATTCATTTAGATCACTAAGAATGTGGTTCTTGACATGGTCCGTTTCTATAAGAAGGTCTTGATGATCCAGCAATGTATGTACCAATCAACGGCTTGCTTATGGAAAGAGCATTGTTGTTCCTTCCCCGTGGTTTTCTCTTGATGGCGACTGCAAGAAGCCGCTCAGCACAATACAACCAAAATTCCAAAATCATTTTTGGTCCATTGATAGTCTATTCGATAAATCGAACACCATACTATGCGGTGCAATTCGATACTATCAATCCTACCCCCTGCGCCAGTTAACTTTTGGCCAAATGGGGTTGATGCTTTACAGCTTATGTTTTAACTCCGAATAACTGTAAAACACCATTACAATGGTATATTCAAGAAAATTACAATTATATTCGTATATTTGTAAATATTCTTTAGTTAAGTTTCCAAAATTATATTTTGTTATTTCCATGTAGTAGTTAAATTATGCCTTTAACCTAGTTCTTTTAAACTAGGCCATTTTCTTTTGAAGTATTCAAAGACTGCATATTTGCTTAACATAACGCTGCAATCACATATAAAGTAATGAAATATAATGCAAAAGTGGTTATTTTGTAATAATATAAATGCAAAAAAATTGATATTCTTTCATACACTAACTCTGATACTATGGTAAATATTTTTCAGGTCCTATGTTCTCATATGCTTACAGCATTGTCGGAATGGATACATTATTTATGAATTTAATGAACTGCATTGCTGGAAACGTGGCCATTATTCAAGGAGCTTTTTTGACGTTACATCAAAGATGTGCTAATTACAACACCAAAATCAGCCCAAATCATGTCACTCTCCACGAGTCTGATGTGGTTATGACTTCGATGAACATAGAGATGAAAAAGATTTTAAAACACCTGCAAACAATCTTCAAGTAAGAGTTAAAAATATTGTTTAAGGGGGAATTAAAAGATGTATAAAATTCAAAAATACACACTAAAACTTTAAGGCCATTTTTTAAACAAATTTGTAGTTAATTTTAAGTAAGTTATGAGTTGTTCATTGTTTTCTTCTGTTTTGTTTCGCCAGTCTCTATTTTTTATCATAGATAAAAGAATAATATAAAAAAATAGATAGGCAACTGTGAATGGTAACATAGATCGCTATAGCTGCAGTGCTATCTAGGGGCCTTAGTATGAACTAATGATGAAGTATAGGAGTTTTTAAATAACATGCTGTCTAAAATTATTGGCGGGTATATTTACAATTTGAAATAAAAGTAAAATAGATCAATTCTCTACTTGTCAAGTTGCACATGGGTAAATACCCATTCACTTTGCAAATTTCAGTGTACATGTTCATATGATTTGCAACTTGATAAGCGGATAATTTTCAAATTAACTTAGATTCAAATTGAATATAGCTTGCACACTACGAAGTTCATTTTTAAATAAAACCCATGATAAGTATTATGATTTATTTTCTTTAATTAACTAAATATTTGTTATGCATCTGAAATTTTTGTATGTGTAGACTTTTATAATATGTCAACACTTTCAATTTTCCTTTTAGGATATCATTAATATTTTTAATCCAAGCATAAATATTAAATTGAATTATATAATTGTGGATAATAATCTACTACTACTAACTTTACATGTAAAAAAATCATCCCTGCTATTGTCAGATAAATTAAATTTCAGGATCTTTGAAATACTCTCAGCACGGCAAATCTGAGGCAATACTTTGCCTAAAATAAAGATATATTTTTGAAAAATTTGAATAAACAGCGAAGTAGAAGCTAACAGAGCCTTAACTGAATATGCCCTGGCATTGATAACAAAGTATTCTACTTTTCCTCTGTTAGCTCCTACTAAGTCCTGTTTATAAACTTTACAAATCTTAATTTTTTTAAGTACTTTTTAGCTACTTAACCAGGAATATATGTTAATTTGCACTTATTTAATAGCGAACCAAAACTACAATAATTGACTTCAGGAATAACAATTTCAGGGAAATTTAGTTGATTTCTTGAAACATTACATGCAACAACATATTTTTCAGATCATCTGTATTTATATTTTCACAATTGAAACCCTCAGAATAATTTGACACAAAGTTATTAATTATCAAAGCCTTAAAACTGATAATAAATGAAGCTGCATCAAGATTATTATTCCGTGCCCCATGGCCCAAAAAACAAAAAAAAATGTCTACAGGATCTTGATAAGCGTCCGCAATGACAGAAAATTTAGACCTTCGTGTTGTAACTGATCCCACAAGTATATTATACCTTTGAGACTATGGATCCAGAATGTACAGCTGGAGGCACAATTTCCTTACCATTTTCTCCAACAAAGTAAAGACTATTAGAAATTTAGATTGCCTCTATTCAAAACTTTCTATGAGCTGATTTTTTTTTGACGGCACACCTGAGTTCTTTTTCACTTGAAACTTCCACTTTAGATCCGTTGTCCATTGTCAAAAACTTAATTCTGCATCTCCTTCAGCTTCTTTTGGCAAATAAGTCCCCATCTATGATAACCTTTTCATTACAGATGCTACGCCTGTAATGAAAAGTTGTACAGCTACACAAACTTTCATTTTTCTTGTATTCTCAACATGGGCCAATGTCAGTTTTTTACAAAGTTTGTAATTATCCTTCTCCTTTTTGTCCACATTGTACAGCTCCACAATGTGGTCCCATTTGGCTAACTCATGTGCATGTTTTCTATATTAAAATGCAGTTAAGTATTTGAAGACATTATTTCTGATACCTTTCAAGAGGTGAGGTGGATCATAAAGTGGGATCACTTCTTTGCTGCCAATTAGAATGCCAAAATTTTCTTAACCCGTTCTGATAAATTACTCTTGAGTCTCCCTATAAAATTTGTTGATAGCACCTATATTTGCAGCCCACTGATCACAAATAATTGTTCTGATTTTCAAACCAGCCTCTTGACACGATCTAACTATAGCCTTAATATTGGCAGCCAGAATGTCACTTTTCATGCTTCCCTCATTTAAGTAATAAGCCAATGGCTGCTTCCATTTCTTAAGTATTCCAGAGGCCATGAAAACCATGGCTTTGTCAGCAACTTTATTAGTTCTGTGTTGATGTATGCCATTGTCTTCAATGCCAATTATTGTGTCTTATTTCCTGCTATAAGTCCAGCTTGTATCCAAAGCCATCTCATCGAAAATAACAATGCAATGCTTTTCTGACTCTTTCATAGATTTTACTTTAGGTCAGTCATAAATTACCTGGTTTATGCAAACACTATAAATACAAAAGGAAATTTTCCTGAGAGGGAATTTTCCTCAGCAAACTCAAAGTGAATATTAAAGTTTATAAAAATATGAATGGTTTTACAATTTTTTTTAAGTTTCACGGTTTCTAGGATTCCTTACTAATGACAACCCTCCTCACTCAGGAGAGGTGAAAACTTTCAGTGAACTGGCGGGTCAATTACTGAAAAGTGTATATTAAAAATTATTTTTAAAAGTCTTAATCGATTTATTCACAAAGTTGAGAATTTTAAAAGTAGCTACAAAATTTTAGCTAAGTCACCCAATTAAGGAAAACCCAGAAAACTTGTTTAGAAAAGTTTAAATGCTTAAAAAAGTTTGGTTCGCCTAATCAAAGGTAGACCAAAAATGCAAGTCACTAATCAGAATGTTTTAATCAGTAGAAATACTGGATCGATGAATTAAAAAATTTGCCTTGTTAAATTTTAAGTTTAAACACCACAACAACAAAAGATAAACGCGAGTTTTCACTTTAAGAGGAACACTTTGAAGGTGTCCTGGCAAATGGACTTAAACTGAACTAGTAAAAGGTAGTGAAGATGCTTAGTGCAAGAAAGGCTAGAGACGGTTACTTAGACTTCTTCCTCGCAAAAATTGTACTAGCCAAATCTTTTTTTCCCTTCCGAATGCCTTCTTAGGGTACATGTATCAAGAGAACCTGATCCAATTACCCGATTCCACAAGTGAAGCCCACTCGGAACCTAGGTGCAATGGAACCTTTCCTCCGCGTTGGAGCTTATAAGTAAATAAGCCACACTAGATGGCTTCGGCTAGATCACTAAGAATCAAACGGCACAAACACCACTAACGCGCATGTAAAGCTTAATAGACAAATTTCAATTCATTTATTTTCCCATTTGAGCCTATATTTATATGTGGGATATTCGCCCTTCTTACTTCAATCAGCGAAAAAGGGGTGGCGCTTAAAAATTTCTTTTCTGACGTCCTCCGCTAGCAATAACAAATAATTCCAGTTTGTTGTACTTCACCGCGAATCGCGAGTTTTACTTCGTTTGGAAGTGTGTAAATTCCCGCTTTTTCGCTTGAGCTCGTGTAGTGTTATATAGTAAGGTAGGCAGCTGGCCAACCTAACGAATAAGGAGTGTAAGAGCTTAAAAACCAAGGAGCTGCGACTAGCGCCAAACGCGTGAAAATATCATCTGACGAAGACAAAGAGAAAACTTACTTTAGCAACGAAACCGAAAAGTAAAAAAGACATTTATGATAAAAATCGTAGTTTAGTGGAAGTGGACGTCGATAGTGATAGTTGTAAGAGTCATAGGTATTAGAGTCCTAATCGTGCGAGTGATTTTTCGGATCAAGATAGTGCTAATTATAAAAGTGATAAATATAATAGTATGTATGCAGGGAAAAACAGCGAACAACGCTGTTTTAACGAGGAAGAAGACTACCTAGAAATTAACAAGAAAAAAGCAGCAAAACTGTACAATAAAACAACGACAGGCATTTCCTTGACTTGAAAGTAAAAAATAGATTCGCCACGCTAACAAAAGAATACTTAAGCCAATTTGAACGAAAGATAAATAAAAAAAATTATAACAGTTATTCATAATAACCAAAATGTCCCTTTTAACATGCCTAAATCAACAAAAAATATTACAAGCACAAAAAAAGAGTCTAGGCTCCCACTAAAAGTAATAATAATGTCTTACCTAATCTATAGTGAATTTATTAAGTAAATAAATAAATTAGTTAAAAAAAATATTTAAAACATTGTATTAAAATCTTAACTAAAAACCAGGACACTTATAATAAAATTCTCAAAACTAAAAGATGACCAATTAATTTTTGACACATTCAGAAGACAAAACCAAAAAAAAATGTTTTTAAAGGGCCTCAATACTATTGTAAAGACGAAAATTAGGAAAAACAACTATACATAGTGTTTCAATTGCCAAGACCAGACACACTCCAACCAATTGTTTCAAAGCACGTAGGTGCGTTAAGTGCCTAGGTAGCCATGCTAAAGACAAATGCAACAGCAAAGCAGAAAAAATACTTGTAATTCCTGAATTTCTCAGTAATTAAATTCAATAATGAACTTAATTTGTTACTATGGAATGATCAAGGCATAGGCAATAAAATATGTGAACTGCGACAATTTATTAAAAATAAAAATGATTTAATTACAATTGCAGTTAATTGTTGCAATTAATAACAAATACAGTCCTTTTAGAATTTATAGCAGTAGATATTAATAATACACAAATTGTAGGTGCATACCAAAGGCCGGTAAACCCAAATTTAGATGACTTTGACAGCTCTATGGCTGACTACGAAAACATAATTCTAACGCTAGACACCACACGTAGAATAACGAAACAAACAACTATAGAGGCATAGTTTAATTTCTATTTGCATAGAAAAAAAATTGAATGTCCTAGGTCCGGAATACCCCACTAGAATGCGAGCGTAGAAAGCTATACAGACGGATATTTGGATATAGCCATCGTAAAAAATATAAACATACAATGTAAAACAATCAACGAACTCTCCTCAGACCACCTCCCGATAATTATCGAAATCTTTAAAAAATATAACAAAATAGACTGGGGCATAATTGTTAGGAATTACAACAATGCCAACTGGACCAACTTTAACACAGACATCAAAAACCTTATAAACATTAACCCAAACATGACAGAATACAACAAATAGATAGAGAAATAAATAAATGAACAACAAACATAAATAAACGTATTGAAAAAAGGTACCAGTCAAAATAAATAACATAATTAAAACACGCAACCAATTTAAAAGGTTTAGGGCCCCGGAGGATGGCGATATGTTCAATTCAATAAATTCATTCTACGTCAGCAAATGGCATAATAAAATTAAAACATCCAAGAAAACAAAGAAAACGCATGGAAAATGATCAAGCCAAAAATGAATAAAAATCCCTTTAATTGTATTCCCCCGTCAAATAATAACAATATACTTATAAATAACAACAGAGAAAAGGCTAATTTAATAGCTTAAACTAAAGCCCGACGGGAAGACATAATAATCCCAAAGGTCTTAAAAAAAATACATAAAAAGGCAATTTATCCAATTTTTTTATATTATTAAAAACTGTTTCAAACTACAATATTTCCCATCATCCTGGAAAAACTCAATAACAATTCCAATTTTAAAACCTAATAAAGACAAAAAAAAATCCTGAAAACTACAGGTCTATTTCACTTACGAATATTATGGTCAAACTACTCGTAAGTGTCATAAATGAGAAACTCAACAACAATAATATTCTGATGCAAGAACAACTTGGATTTCAGAGACAACTTTCCACTGAACTCCGACTTGCCAGGTTGGTCGCACAAATTATCTTAAATAATAACATAAAACATAACACACCAATGGTTTTGTTGGACCTTGAAAAAGCATACGATGCAGTCTGGAAAGATGGAGTTCTATGGAAATTAGTAAATTATGACACCCCATTGTACCTGGTAAAAATAATAAATAGTTTTCTTTCAAATCACACAATAACTGTTAAATCTAATAATGTAAAAAGCCAATGAGTAATGTTTGAGGAAAGACTCCCGCAGAGAAGTGTCTTATCCCTAACATTGTTCAATGTAAATGACATACCCAAGACCAAAAAAAAACACACATACAAAGATAGTTAAATATTTTATTGCAGTACTTTAAAAAATGAAAACTTAAAATTAATGCAATTAAGTGACAGGCCATCACTTTTACTCAAGAAATAGCTGTTAATAGAAATTCCATTAACTTAACACTATATAATGAAATAAAAGAGGAAAGGACTAAGTTATAACATCTATATGTAACACTAGACTTTTAAAAATAAATCACCAATACCAGGAAAAAAACAATGGATAACTTATTTACCTATACCTAGTATAGTAATACCCGGCAACCTATTAAGTAAAAAATTAAAGGTGCCATTAATTGTACTACCAACTACACATATAAACAAAATAAAAACTGTCGAAACGGCAGTTTTTAGAAACATCTTAAATGAAATCACAAAGAAATACAGCAGATCCGCATATTGGAAAAAAACACGGTACAAACACTTTGAGATCGAAATACAAAATACGATTTTACCGGACACATTTGCTCCATAAACAAACATAATGCTCCGTTTAGAAGAATACACAAACTAATAAACCGTTAAGTCATCCATATAAAAATTGTGTACATATACCATTATCACTTATCTCATTGCTTTGTAATTGACTAATTTGTCCATAAGTAACTAACAAATTGTGAATAACCAAACCTTAAATAATGTATTTACTCACGATTAACTGTTAAAAAGAACATATAATCAAACCCAAAAAAATAAATACAAACATTAAACACTTTATCCCTATATCACATTTAATGTTTCTGCAAAATGTAAAATGAATTGAATAAGCATTTTTTTAAGTTGATTTTAAAAAAAAATTATTTGGATTTGTTTCGCCATCTTGAATGCTTATCACAATTTCACTAGTTCTATATCACATTTAATGCTTGCAGAAAATTTGAAATGAATCTAATAAGTAGTTTTTTGAAGCTGATTTTATTTAAATATGTTAATAGGCCCCCATTTTCTTTTACTATCTTGGATTCATACCAAAATCTTACCAGTTCATTCCTATGTAAGACTTGATTGTTGTGGAAAATTTGAGATAAATTAGATAATTAGTTTTTTAGTAATAATTTTTTAACGTTTCACTAAGCCGTCATCTTGTTCCGGCATATTGAATTTTTACCAAAATTTTACCGAGTCATTCTCATAAGGTCTATAATTTTTAACTAAAATTTGAAGTTAATATGGTAAGCAGTTTCTAAACTAGGTATCTAGGAACGCTAAAACGTGAATATATGTATTTTATGAAGCTGCCATTTTGTTCCGCCATCTTAGATTCATACCAAATTTGTATGAGTTGATTCCTACATAATACCCGATATTTGTGGGAAATTTGACATAAATTGGATAAGTACTTTTTTAGTAATAATTTTTTTAACATGTCATTAGGCCGCTTTGTTTCTCCATACTAGATTTACGAAAATGTTACCAGGTCATCCCCATATGAGACTTAATTTTTGACCAAAATTTGAAGCCAATCGGGTAGTAGATTTTTAGCTATGCCGCGAGCAGACAGACAGACAGACCGACGAAATTGAGAAAACATGTTTTTAGGCATCTAGGGGCCCTAAAACGTAACGATCTGGACAAATCTCGGAGGGCGCTTTTTCACGATTACAATATTTCCCTTTTACGAGGGAAGTAAAAAGTAAAAAAGAATTTGGCGTTTAGTTTTAAGTATAGGACTCTTAACAATTATTACATTGAAAATTGGTAAATTTCCTTTACTCGGAACTTTCCTCGTTTTGATTTTTTTCCATTTGTTAGGAATAGTGAAGTGTGACCCAATTTGTTTCAGTATATAGTCACGGTATATATGTGTTACATATACTGTCTTCATTTTAGTTGGGCGCCATTTTGTTCCATCAAATTGGATTCCTACCAATATTTTACCATTTTCTTTCTACCTATACCACACTTGGCTTTTGGGCATAATTTAAAATAAATTCAATAAGTAGTTTTTACATTGACACATACCGCGATATTCCTACGTCATGTTGAATCGTGCCAGTTTATCTCATTTTTACATCTAATTTTTCTGCAAAATTTGAAGTCAATTGAACGAGATTTTTTTACGGTGAATTTTTAAAATTTTTATTTGGTCGCCATTTTCTTTCACCTTCTTAAATTGAAACCCATATTATCAGTCTTTATCTACTCCGTTGGTCCGCAGAAATTTCCCAGATATTAAGTTTCTAACTGGTTTTCGTTAACGATCCTCTTGTTGTTATGTTGAGTGGTCTATTATTTGGGGTTAGGATCCAGTAAAAAAAACAAAAGCCTTTTTTTAAATTGTCGACGTTTCGCAACTTTATTGTTGCATCCACAGGACACAGATTTTAGATCTTGCATGAAACCCCTATTATCAGTCTTTACCTACACCACTGATGTCCGCAAATATTTTCTAACACCAAATAATGCACCACTCTAACAACAAGAAGGTCGTTAACGATAACTATATATCTGTGAACCAACGGAGTACGCAAAAACTGATAATATGGGTTTCATGCAGGATATAAAATCTCTATATGTGTCCTGAGAATGCAACAATAAAATTGCGAAACGTCGACAATTTAAAAAAAGACTTTTGTTTTTTTTTTTACTGGATCTTAACCCCAAATAATACACCACACTAACATAAAAACAAGAGGGTCGTTAACGAAAATCGTTTAGAAACCTCATAACTGGAAACTATCTGCGACCAACGTAGTAGGTACAGATTGATAATATGGGTTTCATGCAGGATATAGAATCAATATATGTTTCCTGAGGATGGAACAATAAAGTTGCTAAACGTCGACGATTTAAAAGAAGTATTTTGTTTCTTTACTGGATCCTAACCCCAAATAATACACCACTCTAACATAATAACAAGAGGATCGTTAACGAAAACCATAGGAAATTAATATCTAGGAAATATCTGCGAACGTATTGGGTTCATGCAGGATATTTTAGAATATATATATATATATATATATATATATTGTGTCCTGAAAACGCAACAACAAAATTGCTAAACGTCGACTATTTAAAAATCGACTTTTGTTTTTTTTATTGGATCCTAACCACAAATAATACACCACTCTAACAGAACAATAAGAGGATTGTTTACGAAAACCATTCAGAAACTTAATATCTAGGAAATATATGCCGACCAACGGAGTAGGTAAAGACTGATAATATATGTTTTATGCAGGATATAGGATCTATTATGTGTCCATATATATATATATATATATATATATATATATATATATATATATATATATATATATATACAGTGTGTATCAGCCAAATGGAATAAATTCGATAATAAATAAATGGAGGCGTGTTCGGAAAAACGCTTGGACCCGTCGATTGGTATTTTTAGTTGCTCATTTTCTCCAATAAAAACTTTTTATACAGGGTGTGTCCTGTAACAGTGGTCAATGCCAACTTTCTTATTTCAAATGCAACACCCCGGATATTATTTAATTTTTGGATTCTTTAGGAGATTCTAAACATATTTTATGTTCCATGTCCTATACCTATCTTCAACTATTTCGGCAATATTAAGTGGTTTCGAATTTATTTTTATTTTATTTATTTCGAATTTATTATTATTCATGAAAGTGGCTCTGGTTACTGAACTATTTATTTGATTATAAAAATTCGCTACAACACACTCAATACTTATTTATCATTTAGTTCTTCATATTAAGAATGTAAGCAAAAACCATTTTAGCGTTCCTTTTTATTGATATGGAACAAAAAGAGCCAGTTTTGTTTACTTTTAAGTTTTGTTTACTTTTGTGTAAAATGCCTGGCCTTTCTCTTTGCAAGACAGTAGTTGTCAGTGTCAGTGTCATAGTCTTTTGAATTTCGTTAACTGCATAATACCTAATATCAGAAAAATGGTTCATTTAACAGAAATGCATAAAATAACAATTCTACAAATGATTGGTTATGGAGATAACACACGAACACAAGTGGAAGTTGCTCGCTTATTTCATGAAAAATTTCCAAATTATTATATCCCAAGGGACAATTAATAAAATAGAAAAGCAGTTTCGCGAGCTTGGACATGTGAGGCAGATAAAAAAAGCAGCTGCCAATTCAATAAATGATGGTACTAAATTGGATATTATGCTTGAGTTTGAGGAAAACCCACATATTTCTAGTCGACAAGCCGCCGCAATGTTCGAAATTAGCCATTCGTCGATTATTCGAACATTAAAAGAAAATAAAATGCATCCCTATAAAGTGAGACCAACTCAGGAGCTCATGGAAGACGATTATGATAGGAGAACTTATTGTT